>JAABKJ010002143.1:0-28656 GCA_011634705.1 Andricus grossulariae
ATATATATATATATATATATATATATATAGAGAGAGAGAGAGAGAGAGAGAGAGAGAGAGAGAGAGAGAGATTGAAACGCATAATAATCCAAAAATTAGAATTTTTTAATACTTTATGATTTGGAAGTTATAATAATTGAAACCTTAGAAATATTGAAACTTCAATATTTTGAAGTTTTCACAGATTGAAACTTAAAAATGTTAGTTTAAAATTGATTAGGTGTATTTTCTAAACATTGAAGCTGAAAATGTTGAGTAAAGCGAAGCATATCTAGAATAAGATACTACAATTTTAAATCTAATCATCAGGAATATTCCTGTTTCTGGATTGTAAATTATTTAAATAAAAATTTTAGGCTGAAAATTTGTTTCTTCAAATTTTTAAGTTTCTATTTCAAAATTTGTTAAACACTGTATTTTTGAAGTATACTAAAAAATGTTTTATCTTAAAAACTTACTACTTTTAGACTTAAATTCTTTAAAAATGTTAAATTTCAGTTAAATATAAATTTTTTGAAAAAATAAATAATAAAAGCTTTAAATGAAAATTTCAATAATTGAAAACTTCAAAACTTCACTGGATGCTTTAATATTTATGCTTCAATAAGTTTCAATATTTATAAACAGCCAACAATAATAACATTTGAGAATTTTAGTTTGAAAATTTCCAGTAGTAAAAAATATTGGATCCTAAACTTCAGTCTTCAATATCTTTAAAATTGAAAGTTTCAGGCATTTGGAAATATATTTGAAATCTTCAACATCGTTAGCTTCAATTTAAAGGAATTAAAACAATTAAAACTTCAACTTTAACATAAATTATCCTTGCGAGGGGTTATATTGATTTTAATTCTGTCATCTTCAGAGATTAAAAAACGGCAGTTTAAATATTAGGAAATTTAAGTTTAGAAAAGTTTCAATAACATGCTTTTAATTCTGGAAAATTGTATTTTCATATATCTTCAACCTGGAAAATCTACAAATATGGAAATTACATTTGACAACGCAACCAAATTCTTACACAGCTTCATCAATAAAATATTGTCAAAATTGAAAACTTCAATTTCCGAATGGTTAAATAATTGAAGTTCCGAAATTTTACTTTCTGAAACTCAAAACATCTTTAGAAAGATTGATACTTATTTTATAAATTGGAACTCATGGTAAACTAAAAATTAGTATTTTTCAGTACTTTACAATTTTGAGTTTTTTCCATTTTTAAAAATTCAAGTTTTCAATTAAACTTCAAAATTTCATAGCTTCATTGTTATACATCGTAATATTTCTGGGCTTCTATATTTAAAAAAACAGAATTGAAAACTTCATCATTTAGAAGCTTTAATCTTTCAAAACTTCACGTTTTCAGAGTTACACATTTAAAAATCTTGAAACTTCAATGCTCGCAAGCTAAAAGCTTCAATCTTATTTAAAAATTTTTTTATATAATTTTTTTTTTTAATTTTTACCTAATAAACCAGCAACACTGAAGGTCCACATCGTAGCTTCGAGTCCCAAAACAGAACTCATATCAGGATAAGTTTTTACGGCAGCAAAAGTCAAAAGTTGAGCAATGCTGGTCGTCAGGCCTCCAAAAACTCCCCTAAGTCTCAGAGGGTAAAGTTCAGAGGTCATGACCCAGGGCAAAGTGAGATACCCTATCATCGAAAAACCCACATGACTTGCGACACAGGTCAGTGGAATCAAAGATGGCAGGAAAAATCTGTAAAAATAAATTTCATTAAGTTTTTTTTTCAAACTTCAAGCTTCTTCGGAAACTTCAATTATATCAAAAACTTCCCAATTTTGTTTCTTCCAAAATTTTAAGTTCCTATTTCAACATTTTTTAAATACTGAAGTTTTAAGGTAAACTTGAAAATGTTTATTCGTAAAAACTTAGTACTTTTGGACTTCAATCTTTTGAAATTAAAATTTTTTAGGTTTTTAATTTCAGTTAAATATAAATTTTTTGAAAAATGTAATAATAAAAGCTTTAGTTGAAAATTTCAATGATAAAAAATATATAATATAATAATAAATTTACTTAATAATTATAAATAAATAATTAACATATGTATAAGATAATAATATAAACAAATTATAAATTTTTTAACAGTCTGGAAGATTTAATCTTCCAGGATTCCGATTTTTCGACTTTTTTGAAAAAATACGACTTTTTTCCTTTTTTCTTAGAATTGCGCTATATGTACTTAGTTTCAATTTTATTCACAATAAAACTTTTTTAATTAAAATTCAACACTAGAATATTTAATTGTTTTTTAAACATTTGCCTTTTTGGATAGAAAATTTATACTTTTGGATTGAAAATTCCTCTTTTATGGTAGAAAAGTCATCATATTTGGATGAAAATTCATCTTTCTTAGTTCAAAATTCATCTCTTTTGTTGCAAATTCGTCTCTTTTGATTAAAAGTCTATTTGTTGCAAATTTAACTTATTCGGCTGATAATTCAACTTTCATATAAAAAATTCGTCTTTTTTGCTTGAAAATCCAACTCTTTGGTTCAAACTTAAACTATTTGATTGGAAATGTAACGGTTTTTGGTTGAGGTTTAATTTTTTTTTTAATTCGAAAATTCATCCTTTTGGATTGATAATTCCTCTTTTACGATAGAAAAAGCATCTGGTTTGGTTGAAAATTCGTGTTTTATGGTGAAAAAGTGATCTTTTTCGGTTAAAAATTAATCTTTCTTGTTTGAAAATTAACCTATTTGTTGAAAATTCAACTGATCTTTTTTGGTTGAAAATTCTTCTTTCTTGGTTGAAAATTCACCTTTTGTCAAATTTATCAAATTGATCCAAAATTCATCCTTTTGGATTAATAATAAGTTCCTCTTTTATGGTAGAAAAATCAGGTTTTTTTGGTTAAAAATTCATCTTTCTTGGATGATAATTAACTTTTTTGTTGAAAATTCAACTGTATTCTACAAAATTCGTCTGTTTGGATAGAAAATTCATCCTAATGGATTGAAAATTCTTCTTTTATGGTGAAAAAGTAATCTTTCTTGGTTGAAAATTCAGTTTTTTGGTTGAAAATTAACTTTTTTGTTTAAGATTAAGCTGTATTTTACAAAATTCGTTTTTTTTTGTTTTAAATTTTGTTTCAACTATTTAGTTAAAAATTGTCCTCTCTTTATTGAAAATGATCTTTTTTTGTTGAAAATGCAACTATTTGGTTGAAAATGCAACTATTTATGGTTGAGGTTTAACCTCTTTTATTAAAAAATTCGACCATTTGGTTGAAAATTAAATTATTTTGTTAAAAAGTCGTCTTTGTTAGTAAAAAATCTACTGTTTTATCGAACATTCATCTTTTTGGATAGAAAATTCATCCTTTTGGATTGAAGATTCCTCTTTTATAGTATAAAAAGCAATCTTTTTTGGTTGAAAATTCGTCTTTCTTAGTTGAAAGTGAACTTTTTTGTTTAAAATTCAACTGTATTCTACAAAATTCGTCTGTTTGGGTAGAAAATTTGTCCTTATGGATTGAAAATTCATCTTTCATGGTGAAAAAGTATTCTTTTTTTGGTTGAAAATGAACTCTTTCGTTGAAAATTCAACTTTTCAGGTTGATAATTTAATTATCTTTCAAAAAATTCTTTTTGGCTTGAAAATTCAATTACTTTATTAAAAGTTGATTTTGATTGTTGAAGATTCATTTCTTTGGTTAAAAAATTAACAATTTTGTTGAAAATTCGTCTAATTTTTTGTTGAAAATTAATTGTTTAAACTGAAACTATTTCTTGTTTGGCTTCAAATAGATATTTTTTATTTAAAATGAATCTGTTTTGGTTGACGATCTAACAATTTTGTTGAAATTTTGTCCTTTTTGGTTGAATTCAACTGGCTTTGATTTAAAATTAAAATCTTTTTTGGTTGAAATATCAACTATTACATGTTTAGTTGAGAATTCATCTTCTTTGGTTAAAAAATCAACTAATTGATTACAGATTCATAATTTTAGTTTAACATTCAACTGTTTGATTGTAAATTAAGTTTTTTGTTGAAAATTCAACTGTTTTGTAGAAAACTGGTCTTTTTGTCTTAAAAATTCAACAATCTGGTAGAAAATAAAACTATTTTGTTGACAATTAAATTTTTGATTGAAAATTCATATTTTTGATTGACAATTTAACTATTTTGGTAGAAAGGTAAACTATTTGAGTAAAATTTGAACTATTTGAAGATTTGACTATTTGGTAGAAAACTAAATTTTTTCTTGAAAAATTATACTTTTGGGTTGAAAATTCAACTGTTTTGCAGATAATTAATCTTTTTGGCAAAACATTAATCTTCTTGGTGTAAATTTTTTTTGATATGAAAATTGAACTATTTGGTTAAAAATTCACATTTTTTGGTTCAAAATTCAACTACGTACTTGGTTGAATGTTGAACTAGCTGTTAAAAATTCGTTTTTCATTTGGTTAAAAATTAAATTTTTTTCTGAAAATTTAACTATTCCATTTTTGGTTGAAAATTTGTGCTTCATAAGTTGAAAATTCAACTATTTGGTAGAAAATGGTTGTATTTTGTTAAAAATTCGTCTTTTTGGGTAGACAATTAATCTTGTTTGTTGAAAATTCATCTTTTTGGTTTCGTATTTTTTTAGTTAAATTCAACAGTTAAATCCATATTTCTTCATTCAAAATTAACTTTCTTGTCGAAAATTCATCTTTTTTAATTTAAAAGTCAATCGTTTTCTACAACACTGGCTTGAAAACATAAACATTTTGTTGTGAATTCGTCTTTTTGGGTAGAAAATTAATCTTCTTTATTGAAAATTCATCGATTTGGTTGAGGATTCAACTATTTTGTTAAAAATTCGTATTTTTTCGTTGAATAAAACTGGTTCAGCTATTTGGTTAAAAATTGAACTATTTCGTTGGTAGTATAATTATTTTATTGAAAATTCAAGTATTTTGTTTATGTCATCTTTTTCGGTCGAAAAATCAAAAGTTTTGTTAAAGATTTGTCCTATTGGATTAGAAATTCATCTTTTATGGTAGCAAAGAAATCTTTCTTGGTCTAAAATTCATCTTTCTTGTATAAAAATTAAATTTTTTCTTGAAAATTCAACTGTTTTCGAAAAAATTCGCATTTTTGGCTTGAAAACTTAACTATTTTGTTAAAAGTTCGTCTTTGGGTTGAAAATTCAACCATTTTATTGAAAATTCCAGATATTTCGACTTGAAATCTTAAGAATTTAAAGCATTTCATATTGAATTCAATATTGTATTTAAATTAATATTATTTTAGAGAATTTATTCCTCTATTTTCGTGAAAATTCACCCAATTTCCTCGGTTTCGAGATCGTTTTGGGCTGTGAAGTCTGAATTATGAAAAAAAATGAATTATTTCATATTTAAAATACTCAAATGTGAAGCCTTAACTGTTGAGTAATTTCATGTTTAACATTTTGAAAAAGAATGTGCCTGTAGTTCGAAATTAATGTAAATTATAAACTTCTCTCATTTGTAAATAATCCAAGTTGACAATTTTAACAGCTCAGAAAAAAAAATTGAAACCCAGATTCAGAATACTGCGAGATGAATGACTATGGCTAAAAAATTGTTTTAATTATGAAGTTTATTTTGATTGTGCAAAGAATATTTGAAAATCAATGAGAATTATGTGCTCTATCTATACAAGCAAAGTTATTGCTTTAGTCATTCAGTGTCTGATACTGCTTTTTTAATTATCTTTAAAATTTTGATGCGACTTTTTATGGACTTTTTTAGAAATTCCATGCGACTTTCTTTGTAATTTTATGCGACTTTTTTTAAAGCTCTCTAGTCGATCCGAGCCCTGTTTTTTGTTTTTTTTTTGTTTGAAAGCTTGGATTTGCTTAGAAAATTTTGGGTCCTGAAAACTTCAAATTTGAAGAAGGAGGATGGGAAAGTGGAGGATGGGCAGGTAGAGGATGTTGAGGTAGAGGATGAGGAGGTTGAAGATTGAGAATGGGGATGTGGATGATGAAGGATGAAGGATGGAGGGTGGAGGATGGTAAATGGACGATGGGGGATGGAGGATAAAGGGCGGAGAATGGAGAATGGTAAATTGAGGATGGAGGAGGGGGGTGGAGGATGGAGGATAGAGGAAGGAGGATGGGGAGGTGGAGGATTTAAAACTTCAAAAGTGTTTACCGAACAGATAAGGCGACTCCAAGGGCAGAAGCGATGTAGAGGTAGAGGATGCGGAGGATGGGGAGGTGGAGGATGAGGAGCTGGAGGATAGAGGATGGGAAGGTGAAGGGTGGAGGATGAAAGAAGGAGGATGGCAGATGGTAAATGGAGGATGGTAAATGGAGGATGGCGAATGGTAAATGGAGGATGGGGAGGTGGAGGATTTAAAACTTCAGGAGTGTTTGCCGAACAGATAAGACGAGTCCAAGGGTAGAAAGGGTGTAGACGTAGAGGATGTGGAGGATAGAGGATGGGAAGGTGAAGGGTCGAGGATGAAAGATGGAGGATGGCGGATGGTAAATGTAGGATGGTAAGTGGAGGATGACGGATGGTAAATGGAGGATGGGGAGGTGGAGGATTTAAAACTTCAAAAGTGTTTACCGAACATATAAGGCGAATCCAAGGGCTGAAAGGGTGTGGAGGTAGAGGATGTGGAGGATGGAGAGGTGGAAGGTGAGGAGGTGGAGGATAGAGGATGGGGAGGTGAAGGGTGGAGGATGAAGGATGGAGGATGGTAAATGGAGGATGGTAAATGGAGGATAGATGATGGAGAATGGCGGATGATAAATGGAGGATCGAGGATGAAGGATGGAGGGTGGTAAAAGGAGGATGGAGGATGGGGGATGGAGGATAGAGAATGACGGATGGTAAATTGAGGATGGATTATAGGGGATGGAAGATGGAGATTGGAGGATAGAGGATGGAGCATGGGGAGCTGGAGGATTTAGAACTTCAAAAGTGTTTACCGAACAGATAAGACGACTCCAAGGGCAGAAAGGGTGTAGAGGTAGAGGATGTGGAGGTAAAGGGTGGAGGATGAAGGATGGCGGATGGAAAATGGAGGATGGATGAAGGAGAATGGTGGATGATAAATGGAGGATGAAGGATGGAGGATGGTCAATGGAGGATGAAGGAAAGAGGATGGCGGATGATAAATTGAGGACGGAGAATCGGGGATGGGGGATGGAAGATGGAGGATGGAGGATGGCGAGTTGGAGGACTTAAAACTTCAAAAGTGTTCACGGAACAGATAAGGCGACTCCAAGGGCAGAAAGACTGTAGAGGTAGAGGATGTGTAGGTAGAGGATGTGGAGGATAGAGGATGGGGAGGTGAAGGGTGGAGGATGAAGGATGGAGGATGAGGGATGGAGGATAGAGGATGACGGATGGCGGATGGTAAATTGAGGATAGAGGATGGAAGATGGAAGATGGAGGATAGAGGATGGAGGATGGGGAGGTGGAGGATTTAAAACTAAAAAAGTGTTTACCGAACAGATAAGGCGACTACAAGGTCAGAAAGGGTGTGGGATAGAGGATGTGGAGGATGGAGAGGTGGAGGATGAGGAGGTGGAGGATACAGGTTGGGGAGGTGAAGTGTGGAGGATAAAGGATGGAGGATGGCGGATGGTAAATTGAAGATGGTAAATTGAGGATGGATGATGGAGAAAGGCGGATGGTTAATGGAGGATGGAGGATAGAGGATGACGGATGGTAAATTGAGGATGGAGGATGAGGGATGGGGGATGGAAAATGGAGGATAGAGGATGGAGGATGGGGAGGAAGAGGATTTAAAACTTCAAAAGTGTTTACTGAACAGATAAGGCCACTCAAAGGGCAGAAAGGGTGTAGAGGTAGAGGATGGGGAGGTGGAGGATGTGGAGGTGGAGGATAGAGGATGGGGAGGTGAAGGGTGGAGGATGAAGGATGAAGGATGGCGAATGGTAAATGAAGGATGGAGGATGGTAAATGGGGGATGGCCGATGGTAAATGAAGGATGGGGACGTGGAGGATTTAAAACGTCAAAAGTGTTTACTGGACAGATAAGGCGATTTTAAGGGAAGAAAGGGCGTGGAGATAGAGGATGTGGAGGGTCGAGAGGTGGAGGATAGAGGATGGGGAGGTGAAGGGTGGAGGATGGCGGATGGTAAATGGAGGATGGTAAATGGAGGATGGTAAATGGAGGATAAATGATAGGGGATAAATATGGTAAATGGAGGATGGCGGATGAAGTATGGTAAATAGAGGATGGGGGATGGAGGATAGAGGATGGTAAATTGAGGATGGAGGATGGAAGATGGAGGATGGAAGATAGGGGATGGAGGATGAAGGATGGTAAATCGAGGATGGAGGATGGTAAATCGAGGACGGAGGATGGTAAATCGAGGACGGAGGATGGTAAGTGGGGGATGGAGGATGGGAAGGTGGAGGATTTAAAACTTCAAAAGTGTTTACCGAACGGATAAGGCGACTCTAAAGGCAGAAAGGGTGTGGAGATAGAGGATGTGGAGGATCGAGAGGTGGAATATACCGGATGGGGAGGTGAAGGGTGGAGGATGAAGGATGGAGGATGGCGGATGGTAAATGGAGGATGGTAAATGGAGGATGGATGATAGAGGATGGCAGATGGTAAATGGAGGATGGCGGATCAAGGATGAAGGATGGAGGATGGTAAATGGAGGATGGTAAATGGAGGATGGGGGATGGAGGATGGGGGATGGAGGATGGCGGATGGTAAATGGCGGATGGTAAATTGAGGATGGAGGATGGGAGATGGAAGATAGAGGATGGAGGATGGAGGATGAAGGATGGTAAATCGAGAATGGAGGATGATAAATCGAGGATGGAGGATGGTAAATCGAGGACGGAGGATGGTAAATGGAGGATGGCAATGTGGAGGATTTAAAACGTGAAAAGAGTTTACCGAACAGATAAGGCGACTCCAAGGGCAGAAAGTGCCATTCCAAGTCCACTGGCACAAGCCAAGGTTTTTCTGCCAAAACTTCTTGCTAAAGCTGCTCCAAGAATTGAAGCTAATAATCTGACAGCTCCGATTCCAACGCTTCCTAGATATTCATCAATGCTGACGCCAATATCCTCGAGCACAGTGACAGCGTAGAAAAGTATAACGTAAATTCCGGAAAGTTGCTGAAGAGCAAAAAAGAAGAAGAGTATAATAAATGGTTTCCACACATTGGAGTTGTCCATGGATTTGAAGATATTTTTCTGAGAGTGGTCTCGTTTTGCATTTGCTGCTGATAATTCTCGATGCTCTGTTTCTGCCGACAAACCTGGTCCTCGAAGCCAGAGAAGAGATTCTTTTGCTTCGTCTATTCGACCTCTACCTGCTAGCCATGCAGGTGTTTCCGGCAGTAGCCTGTGGTACAAAAAATTTTTTATTTGAGGAAAAACTTCAATTAAAGCTTTAATGTTTGGAAGCCTAGAAAAGTGAAGATTCAATTTTTCAGATACTTCATATTCTGAAGAGTACAATTGTTGTGAATTTCAAAGATTGGAAACTTCAGTTATGGAAAACTTCAAAATTCATTTTAGAAGCTTTCATTATTTTTAAACCTAAAAATTTTGAAGCTTCAACATGTGCATATATTAAGAGCAAAAACCTTTAATGTTTGATAAATTTGGAATCGCTAAAATTAAAGTTTGAAAAGGACCATTAATGTTGAAAAAAATGTACTTCATTGTGGAAGAACTTAAAATTAGTGAATTTTTGAATCTTAAGTTTCATTATTAGAAAATTCGGTGATTCATGTTCTGACAGATTTAAAAATTGAAACTGTAATCTTAAGACAATTTTAATTCAAGACGCTTCAGTGATTAGAAAGATAAAAAATATCAAGTTTGGAATTCTTTGAAAAGACAACAATTTGGTAGCTTATATCTGAAAGAATCAAGAACGGAATCTTAATGTTAAAAACTTCAATTTAAGAAGTCTTATTATCTTAAAACATAAAACTTGGAAGCTTCAATGATTATGGAAAAAGACGAAATTTTGATGTTTTGAAATTTTATTCTCTGAAAGCTTCAAGATTAAGAAGTTTCAATGTTTAAAAATTTCAAACTTCGATTTTGAAGAACCTTAATAATGAAAGGTTAATGAATTTTAAAAGTTTTATTCTTTGAAAAGTTAAGAAGTTCGAAGCATCACTGGCTGAATGTTTAAAATATGAAAACTTCAATCATAAAAAACTGAAATTTAGGAAGCTTCAATGTTTTAAAACGTCAAATTTTGAGAGCTTGAATTACAGGAAATAAAAAATTAGAAAGTTTTAAAACTTCAATTTTCGAAAACTTTAAAATTTGGGAGCTTCAACCATAACAAATTTAAAATTCAATGTTGAAGAACCTAAATACTTAAAAATTAGTGAATTTTTAAGTTGAAGCATCAATCATCGAAAAGAAAACAATTTGGTAGCTTCAATATATAAAAGCTTCAAGAATCGAATCTTAATTTTGAATTTTTTTAAATTTTATTCTCTGAAAGCTTCAGAATTAAGAAGTTTTAGTATTTCAAAATTTTAAGCTTAAATTTTGAAGAACCTTCATATTGAAAAATTAGTGAAATTTTATGTTTTATTCCTTCAAAAATTAAGAATTTCGAAGCTCCACTGTATGAAAGTTTAAAAATGGAAACTTCAATCACAAAAAACTGAAATTTAAGAAGCTTCAATGTTTTAAAACGTCAAAATTTGAAAGATTCAATGCCAGAAAATATAAAATACGAAATTAGAAAGTTTTAAAACTTCAATTTTCGAAAACTTTAAGATTTTGGAACTTCAACGTTAACAAATTTAAACTTCAACGTTGAAGAACCTAAATACTTAAAAATGAGTGAATTTGAAAATTTCAAAATTGGGAAGTTTTAAGGTCTAAAAGATTAAAATTAGAAACTTTAATTTCACAAATTTAAATTTAAGAAACTTTAGTCTTTGAAAACTTCAAAATTTGCAAGCCTCAATGTATAAAAATTTACAAATTTTGAAGTTTCAATGTATAAAAACTTTAAAATTCAATACTGAAGAACTTCAATATTTAAAAATGAGTGAATTTTCAAGTTGAAGCTTCATTCTTTGAAAAGTTATCAATTCAGTTGCTTCAATATCTGAAAGCTTCAAAAATGGAAACTTCAATTTAAGATTCAATCTTCAGTTTTTTTTTAAACTCATAAAAACATGATTTTTAATAATAATTAATTTTACCTCGTTAGTGCCAAGGACAAAATGGCTGGTCCCACACTTATGGCAGCTGTTTTTTGCCATGTGGTCATTGCTCCTAAGCTATATGCCATTAGCACTCCAAATGAAACTAGAACAGGTCCTAAGCTTGCGAGCCAAGCTCTCTGATGTGGGGCTGCAGCCTATTTAAAATAAAAATTGTCAACCTCTACATTGATTAAAATAAATAAATTTTTGAATTCGCAATCTTCATTCGATTGGGGGCTTCACATTTCAGTCTCCTTTTATATTTCGACGCTCATTGGGACATATTTTTTATGCCGAGTGGTTGCAACCCTCATTTCTTACAAGGGTTATTGTGATTTTTTTCACATTTTTTTGTACAGACATTTTCAGATCAGCTGAATTTCACTGTCTATTTTACTGTTATTAAGAAAATTAAACATTAAAGTTGACATGTTTCGGGGATTTTGAAAAAAATTAATTACAAGGGGTGATTTACCCCTACAGTTAATTTATTGCTTCTCGAGATGTACCTCACCGATTTTTTTTCATTTTGTAATATCTTGTAGTACAAAAAAAACAGACACATATTTTTTACGTGCTAATATTATTTTTCGAGGAGCTTCTTTTTGTAAGGAATAAGTTAAAGTTGGTTTAATTGAAAAATTCCGATTCGTTCTTGAGAAATTAAAGAAAAACTGTTTTTTGGGGTTAAGTTTAAGGGCGTTTTGCACCCCTTAAATGGTGGAATTCGAACATAGCCGTTAAAAAGGGAAATATTTTTTTCAGCCAGATATAAAATTGTGAAACTTTGTTCAATAAATAATGTTTCGTTACATTCAAACAAAAACGGAAATTTCGGGGGTGAGACCTGCAAAAATGCGGTGGTTTTAAATAATTTTGACTTGTTGATTGTGTCAGACTAAAAAATTAACATATTATATTGATGAAATATCAGTCTACAAGGAAATGTGAAAAAACTGCTTTTATTCACTATCTAATAATGATTAATTTAGTGGGGGTAGTGAAACCTCCTAAAAATAGGGGTGCTTATGTTATTTCATTTTTAATGCAGAACATATGTCAGAATAAGCGTTCAAAGATTAAAATTTAAAACCTATGTTGTGATTATTTTCCATATCACCAAAAAGCATTAAATTACCTGTAGGGGTAACTCACCCCTTGAAAATAATTTTTTTTTTAAAACCCCGGAACATGTTACGTTTAATTTTTAATTTCCTTAATAACAGTACAATAAACAGTGAAGTTCAGCTGATTTGAAAGCTACTGTATAAAAAAGTGTGAAAAATCACATTCACCCTTGTAAATAATAAGGGTTGTACGCCCTCGGTATAAAAAATATATTGCAATGAGTGTTTTTTTTGTAAGAAATAATCCCAGGTTCGTATGTTTAAAAAATTCCGATTAGTTTTTGAGATATTAAAGAAAAACTGTTTGGTGGGAGGGGTTAAACTTTAAGGGTGTTTTTCTTCCCGTAAATCAACAAATTAGCCAAAAAATATCTTTAACGACAAATTTTAAACAAAATGTAGATTTTTGAAGATTTTGAAATCAAATTTGTAAGCTTTTAAGGATTTTGAAAGTTTTAGGATAATGCAATTTTTTTTTGAGATTCTAGGGAAAATTTTATTTAATTTCTATTTCGAAATAATAATCTAAAAACAATATTCAACAATATTTAAAAAGTTTAAACATGCTTTCCTAAAATTTCGAACAGAATGTAGAAGATTTCAAAGCAAAACGTTTTAATTTTGCAAGATAACAAAATTTTAGAAACAATTTGGTTAGGTTTAAGAAATATTTAGAAGTTTTGAAAAGATACAAAAATAATGTTATTAAACATAAAATTTAGATTTTTGAAGATTTCTAACAAAAACTTCAGTAGCTTTTTAAGAATTTTGAAATGTTTCAAGAAAATAAAAAATTTGTCTTAAGATTACTCGTAAAATTTTTTATGATTTTTTATTTGAAAAGATATTTCAAAGTTTTAAAAAAATTTCATAAAATTTTATACAAAAATTACATTTCCGAAGATTTTGAAATAAAATATTGAAGTTTTTTAAAGATTTTGAAAGGTTTTAAGGTAAAATCTGGAAGATCTTAAAACAATATTATGAATAAATTGTGTCAGTTTAAAAGATATTTAGGAATTTTAGAAGTTTTTAAGAGATTGAAAATATTTCGAAACTTTGAAAGAAATATCTTTTAAACTATTCAAATTTTTTCAAAAATTTGTTAAAATCCTGTAAAATAAAAAAATAAATTCTTAAAAATTTTCTAGATAGTTTTTCAAAATATGTGAAATCTTCAACAATCTTTCTGAATTTATTCGAGAAACGTAGAAAAATTATATTTATATAACCTTAAAGCGAATAAACGAAGAAAGTTAAAAAATAGTCATTCGAAATTCTTATTTTGTATTAAAAATTATTTCTTCCTTCAAATTATAATTTGCCTCATTGGGACGACTGAAAAATCTTGAAAAATAAAATTTCCGACACTGTAAAATTCCCGAATTGGAAAATTACCGAATAATAAAATTTCCAAACAATAAAATTATCGAATTGGAAAATTTCCGAATACAGTGAACTCTTCCGGATTTCAAGGGCCGCAGAACGTAAACATTTGCGAATTTCAAAGCTGGAGAGGCCCCCACCTCTACCGCGAGTCGTTGGGTTATTTTTGTCAAGCGACGTTCATTGGCTGCCCCGGTCTTGTATAGATGCGCGCGCTGTAAGCATGTGTACGCGTTTTCGCATCATGCATGACAGTGTTTTCCAAGTGTTTTTGTTGACTTACGACGTGACAAATATAATATTTCCTTGAAATAGTACAATTTTCCAACTAAAAATCATTATAATAGAATCAAAAAACGATTAAAATATTTCGCGCAATATTGAGTATTGTAGCATGCTGTCATGGTTATGCTAGTATAGGTAGAAAGGTCAGGAACGTTAGCATAGTTCTTGACATGGGACTGTATACGCCTTTTTGGAGAAAATATTCTAAACGTAAAAGTAATATTTTTCAAGTGTAGAATGCATTTGCGCTATTTTGTTTCATCCTTTTATCGGTTGAAGACCTTTCAGTTTCACGAAATACAATCAACTATTCCAAATTTGAAGCTAGAGTACCCGATCTGATACACTAACCTGCCATATTGGATATTTTATTTCGTGACACTGAAAGGTCGTCAATCGACAGCAAAATGGAACATGACTGATGGCGTCATGCTAAAATACTCAATTCAAATCAATGAGGGCTTCCCGCTCTTCGGGTTACTTTTTAATTGGTCGCAGCCATTGACGCGGGCGAGACCGTACATGGGCCGTGGTGGGAGGCGACGGAAGTGCGCAATTTGAAATAGGCGAGTATGGGGGACTTGAAATAGGTAAGACTCGAAATAGGTGCGTCTTGAAATACGCGAAAGTTGACAGTAATACAATTCCCGAATAATAAAATTTCTGAATTGGAAAACTCCCGAACAGCTTATAATATTACCGAATTGGAAAATTCCCGAATAGTAAAATTCTCAACAATTAAATTTGTTAATAAATTTTATTGATGAAAAATACAATAATCAAATATTTTTATTAACAATTTTTTCAAATGTTTCTAGAATTATTGTTTGAATTTAAAATAACTATAATTTTAAAAAAGTCACCCAGAAATATCCGGAAATAATATTCATCTTACGTTATGTTAGTGTTTTTCGCCGGTAATCATTGGTACTTAATACAATTATATTTCAAAGAATACTTACAATTGTTGACAACTTTAGGTTATGTTGACGTATTTAACCCGCAATCGGTATTTTTAAAGAAAAATTATTAGAATCAAATCCAATGATTTCTGTTTAAAATAATAAAATTTACAAGCTTAAACAATTTCGGATTATGTTAGTGTTTTTCGTAATAAATTGATATTTTTATTAAAGGACATTAGATTTCAAAGAAAATTCGTAATTTTTAAATAATTTTGAGTTATATTTACGTTTTTAATCGAAAATTTGTATTTTCAAACAAAAATCATTATAATTTGAAGAAGATTTAGGATCTTTTAACCATTTTGTATTAAATTATTTTTTTTTGTCGTAAAAATTGAATTTTGAACTATTAAAAATAGAAGAAAATTGTAAATGTAATTTTTAACTGTTGTAAATTCAACTTTCAATTTTCTTTAATTTTCAGCAGATTACAATTTTTTAATTTTTTTATTAATTAAACTGTCGAAAAAAGATGAAAATTGAACTGTTGAAAACTCAAGAAAAAGGCGAATTTTGTATTGAAAACAAGCGTTACAAATGTAATATTTACATAATTTTACACGAGAATTTAATAGATAAATATTTTTCAACAAAAATGCAATGGTTAGATGATCCATTTATTGCACAGCAATATTATATATTAATTATGAAATTGCGATATGAATTTTCATCAATTATAAAAAATGTTTTCCCTGCATATCTTTTCCGTTATTTAAGATTTTATCTCAAATCTCACATGGGGACGCGGGACTGCATCTCTTTCACCACGTGAAACCTTTTCAACGTTTTCACCGAATCAGATATAAATTAAGCAAATTACGAGAATTCTAGATCAATCTAAAATATCTATACCTTAATCCTATATACCTATCTACCCTTCACCTATATACCCATCCACACATCACTACTTTCCCATCGAGCAATTCACGCCTACCCCGAAAGGGAACCGGCTTAATGATATAATAATAATAATAATAATAATAATAATAATAATAATAATAATAATGTTCTAGTGTTGACCAGGGTATTAATGAATTTTTTTGTGTTAGATATTAAATAAGTGTCGATTACTGGTCCAATATTTTTCGAGAAACGAGAAAAAATCTGCCTCAGTCGGGATTTGAACCAGAAACGCCACTATCCACAAGTGATGCGTTAATCAATAACATAATCATTAAAAAAATTTCACATGGGTTGGCTTTACACCGACGAGCGGCAGGTTAGTTTCACGCGCGTAGAACGGGTGGGGGTAGAGAAACTTTCGCCTCGGAAACAGTGCTACCAACGCGGGTACCTTGCACTACTGCGCATGCGATGCATGAGGCTCTTCATTGGCTGCCATTCGTGCACTTATTTGAAATGTTAACAAATAGAATTTTTTAAATTTATTTATTATGATTGAAAATAATTATGTTTCAACAAATTCAAGTAATACGTGGATGATTTTTAATATATTCTGAGTATTAGGTTGAAAAATAAAACGAGTATTCAGTAAATAAAAAATATCATGTTATGTAATGTAATATTTTTTTATTCTTCAAATTATTTTTACTCATTCATGCTTTTGAAATTGCGTATATCAATTAAAATGTATATGCAAATTTTAAAAATAATTTTTTTTATAATAAACAAAAAAATTGTATTTTTCAACATTTCAAAGAAGAGCGCGAATGGCAGCCAATGAAGCGCCTTATGCATCTAATGCGCAGTAGCCTAAGGTGCCCGCGTTGGAAGCACTGCTTGGAAAGCGCGTGAAAGAAGTGTTGCCAACTTATAAAGTTCAGATATTCCAGCTGATCGAAACTGCTGGTAACTGTGCATCATTACCCTTGATGACCTACGTTACTGACAGTTTTCATCAGCTGGAGTACATGGATTTTATAAGTTGGCTACCCTCCTTTGACGCGCTCTCCGAGGCGAAAGTTTCTCTCCCACCAACCAGTGATGCCAATGCCGGCGCCTTTTACTACTGCGCTTGCGTTCGGGCGGCGCACTGGTTGGTTGCAGTTGGCGCGTAATTCAAAATTGGAATTAAAATGAATTCTTATGAGAATACATACAAAATATTTAAAACATTATAGACAATTATTTTGAATTACTCTTCCTACAAATTTCTTCTGAAATTAAATGTTTTGTGAAATATAAGTTATTCTTCGGAAGTCAAAGAAAATAAACTGTTATTTAATAAATATATGAATTATAAATTTTTTTCTTGTTTCAAATCAGAGGTTTTACAATTTATATACATTCTTGTGCATTTTTCAATAATTATTTATTTAAATTACAAAAATTGTTTTCAATTTCAATGTTGAATTGCGCGCCAACTGCGCCAACCATTGCGCGGTCCGAACGCAAGCGCAGTAGCAAAAGGCGCCCACATTGGCATCACTGAATTGAAGAGCTTTTTATTTTGCATTTTATACAATTAATAACGATGCAAGTTGTAAGATTTTTTATTGCGATGCTTTAGAATTCCAATGTTGAATTGAAAAATTGAATTTCCACTTCCAAATTCATCAAACTCATTAAAATTCAATAATTCTAGGTCCGTTCTAGGTCCTTCGGATTTTTTTACTGAATATTTCGTAAAATATTTCTAAAGAGAAATTTCCTGTGTCATTTTTCAATTTAGTCGAATGATTCCATACCAAATTATCAATTAAGGTAATAAATG
Source organism: Andricus grossulariae (assembly GCA_011634705.1). Taxonomy (NCBI): domain Eukaryota; kingdom Metazoa; phylum Arthropoda; class Insecta; order Hymenoptera; family Cynipidae; genus Andricus; species Andricus grossulariae. The sequence continues at coordinate 17,633 of JAABKJ010002143.1, forward strand.
AGGAAAAATGCAATTGTGTTTATTTTTGTTAAATATTGATTCTGCAGCCAAAAGTTTTTTTTTTAAAGTTGGACAACTCTGAAGGAAATATTTTTTTGTAATATCAAAGTTTTTGATAAAAGTGATCAATTTGAAGAAAACATCAATTAAAGGAATAAAAAATTTAGAGTCAGAATAGAAAGTTGTTTTTCGGTAGTGCAAGCAATTTTATTAAAAATTTAAATAGATAAAAGATACTCCTTTTTGTTTCTAATTTTATGTATAACAATTTATAATTTTTATATATTATTTTTTTTATTTAACAAGTTAAATAAGTTAATGCACATTTTTGGATGGCCATACTTTGACGTGCTAGATCTTCAGCCATTTTAAATAGAATCATGTAATTATTACTTTAATAATGTAAAGCTTCATTAAGAAATTGGCATCCGCTACTTTTAGATGAAATAGTAACTCTTTGTACTGTAAACAATAATTAAGAGTCTCGTTTCCAGCTTCTAATAGTCTCAGAGATTAGTATTAGAGTTGAATAATTTTCATAAAAAATAAATAATAAAATGACTTTATTTTAAAGTTTCTATTACATATTCGTTGTTTATTATTAAAGTTTATTTTTTTTTAACTGTAATGGATTCTTATGATTGTTACAAAGGCTAGTTCTTCTGAAGCGGCACTGGACTCTCTATAAACCACCCCAAATTAGTATCACGCTAAAAGCGTAAACACATATAGGTATCTAGCAAGGAGTTAGCCGCTAGTGCATCTCGAGCACGGAGGGACGGCCCCTTGCAAGACTTGACTAGTTTACGCCTGTGGCGTAGGAAATATTTGGGACGTACAGGCAGCTTGCGGAAAACTATCCTTTTGTGCTGAATTATCTCTTTCAAATAGAGAGTCAATTCAAATTCGATTTGTTTTTTGGTTTAAAATTATTTTTTTGAAATTAAAATGTACCTACTCATTTTTTGGCTGAAAATTGATCGTTTTCAGTTGAAAAATCACAAACTAAAATTTTGATTGTGACTTGCACTTTGAACGGCCTCAATTGCCTTAATTTTATAAATATAATACAAAAATAGGAAACATCTACTTCATTTTCAGCTCTAATTGTAATCCTTTCATATATTCTCTATATGAATAATACGGTTGTTTATGTTCTTTAACAACAGCATTTTGTTAAATCAAAATCAATAATTAAAGACTAAACAAAAGTCTACACCCAACCTGAAATGCTGCTGAACTGAGGCATAATAAATTTTGATTAAAAAATTTACCCAAGCTGGAGAAAAGAAAAAAATATATATTTTAATTAGGCAGAATAAAAAAAAATGTGAGAAAAATTCGAAAATTTTTAAAAAATTATTCTAAAAGGTTTTAAGTTTTTTTTAAAGATTTAAAAAAATAAAAAATTTGAAAACATTTCAACAATTTTTTTGACAAAATGCAGATTTTAGAAGATTTAGAAAAATTTTTAGAAAAGCTTCAAAAATTTTGAAAGGATTTGGGAGAATAAAAATTGTTCTTAGGATTCATGAAATTATGTATATTTTTGAAGATTTAGAAACAAATTTAGAAACGTTTTAAGATGTTTGAAAGGTTTTAAAAGCATAAAAATTCGTTCTTAAGATTCATGAGAAAATTTAGAACAAATTTCTATTAAATAAAAATGAATTTAAAGAGAATATTTAAAAATATTTCAAAACATTAAAAAAGATTTCTAACATTGTCGAAAGGACTTCTGAAGATTGTGAGGTAATTATTTTTATTACGCAAATTGAAAAAAAATATATATACGAAGAATTTGAATCATTTTAAAAGATATTTACCTGGAAGGTTTTGAGTTTTTAAAAAGGCTAAAAAATATTTAAAACATTTTAAAACATTTCAACCATTTTCTGACAAAATGCAGATTTTTGAACATTTAGAAAAAATTTTAGAAAAGTTTTAAAAATTTTGAAAGGATTTGAGAGAATAAAAATTGTTGTTAAGATTCAGGAGAAAATTTAGAACGATTTTGTATTGAAAAAAAAATTAATTTAAAGAGAATATTGAAACATATTTCGAAACATATAAAGAGATTTCTAACATTTTTGTAAAGAATTCTGAAGATTGTAAGGTAATTATTTTAATTATGCAAATTAACAAAAAACAAGAAAAATTCTAATTATTTTAAAAGATAGAAGGTATTAAGTTTTTGAACAGATTCAAAAAAATGAAAAAATTTGAAAACGTTTCAACAATTGTTTGACAAAATGTAGATTTTTGAAGATTTAGAAACAAATGTAGAAACGTTTTAAGATGTTCAAAAGGTTTTAAAAGAATAAAAATTTGTTCTCAAGATTCATGAGAAAATTTAGAACGAATTTTTAATAAATAAAAATTAATTTAAAGAGAATATTTCAAAATATTTCAAAACATCAAAAAAGATTTCTAACATTGAAGAAAAGACTTCTGTAGATTGTAAGGTAATTATTTTAATTACGCAAATTAAAAAAAATATATATATACGAAGAATTCGAATCATTTTAAAAGATATTTACCTAGAAGGTTTTAAGTTTTTGAAAAGACTCAAAAATATTTTAAACATTTGAAAACACTTCAACAATTTTTTGACAAAATGCAGATTTTTGAAGATTTAGAAAAAATTTCAGAATCGTTTTAAAAATTTTGAAAGTTGAGAGAATAAAAATTGTTCTTAAGATTCATGAGAAAATCTGGAACGATTTTTTATTTAAAACAAATTAATTTAAAGAGAATATTGAAACATATTTCGAAACATATAAAGAGATTTCTAACATTGTCGAAAAGACTTCTGAAGATTGTAAGGTAATTATTTTAATCACGCAAATTGAAATTTATATATATATATATATACGAAGAAATTGAATCATTTTAAAAGATATTTACCTAGAAGGTTCAAAGTTTTTAAATAGACTCAAAAATAATTAAAAATTTGGAAACAGTTCAACAATTTTTTGAGAAAATGTAGATTTTTGAGGATTTAGGAACATTTCTTAAGAAGTTAAAAATTTTTTGAAAGGATTTGAGAGAATAAAAATTGTTCTCAAGATTCATGGGAAGATTTAGATCGATTTTTTATTTTAAATCATGAAATCTATGATAAAATTAAAAAAGATTTTAAAACATTTCAAAAAATTTTCAAACAAAAAAGACATAATTTCAAAACATATTTATGAATTTTAGAACTTTGAAGAGATTAAAAATATTTAAAAACTTTCAAAGATTTTCGAAACTTTATAAAATATTTTTTAGTTTCCTCCAAACTTGTAAAATTTCGACATATCTTTTTGATTAACTCCAATTTTTCCTAATATTCAGTAAAATCCTGTGAAATAATAATGAAAAATATCTTACAACTTTTCTAGATGTTTCTTCAATAGATTTGAAAGTTTTAATTGCAATAACATGCAAATTCTATTTTCGTAATTTTCGTCTCGCACCTACGCAGCCCTTCATTCGGGTACAGCCCAAACGAGCGCGAGCTACCTGGACTACCTTCCCCTTCCAGGTGACCCTTACTCCTCACGCGTACTAATTACCTCTCTCGGCGCGCTCACTCGTCCGGTTTCCTGGAGCGCGGGGTCTATTGTCAGATCAGAAAAGTGAAGCTCTTCATTATTATGAATATAATAGAAATTTGAGATGGAGCCCAAATTTCCTTTAAATGAGCTGATGCTTTTCTATTTTCTCATTCACTTCTGATCATTCATTTGAGACGTTTACCATAAAAAATAAAAGAAGAATTTTCGACAAAAAAGTTAAATTTTAGACCAAAAAGATGGGTTTCTCCACCAGCAAGATTGATGTTCTACCAAAAAGATGAATCTTCAACAAAATGCATCAATAATATGATGTTATTGTTTTTTGTCTACATGGTCGGTAATCAATATATATATTTTTTTAATATTGATTATTAAAGTTGTGAAACACAACTTTTTAAAGTTGTGAAAAAAATCTCTCTAGCTCCGCTGGCATTCGAACGCCAGCTCTTTCAGATTTCCGGTCTGATGCTCTTACCAATTAAGCTACGGAGAGACGAAAAAATTTTCTTCGCAACAATTGGTTAAAGCATCAGACCCGAAATCTGAAAGATCTGGAGTTCGAATCCCAGCGGGGCTAGAGAGATTTTTTTACAACTTTAAAAAGTTGTGCTTCACAACTTTAATAATCAATATTAAAAAAAACATTGATTATGGAGCATGTAGACAAAAAACATTAACATCATATAATTTATCTTTTTTATTGGGAAATTCAAGTATTTGGTTAAAAATTAATGTATTTTGTTGAAAATTCGTTTTTTTTTTTTTTTTTTTTTACAAATTAATTTTTTTTAACTGATAATTTAAGCAATATAGTTGAATGTATTGTTTTCCGCGGTTGAAAATTCAACTATTCCAGTCGAAGATTCATCATTTTTTAGTTTAAAAATCATCACTTTGGTTTAAAATTAAACTATTTTGACGAAGATTCGTTTTTTTGTTGTTGTAAAATTAATTTTTTAAACTGGATATTTAAGTATTCCATTTGTTTTTTTGTTGAAAATTTAACTATTGTTAAAAACTGTTTTTTTTTCTGCTACAACTTAATTTTTCCGAATAAAAATTTAACTATTCCATTTTTGGTTGAAAATTAATCTGGTTTAAAGTAAATTCGTGTATTTTGTTGAAAATTCATTCTTTAATGGTAGGAAATTAATAATTTTTGTTGAAAGTCCAATATTGGTCTCTTTAGTTGAAAATTAATTTTCTATGTTATAAATTCTTTTTTTTTTGTTTTGAAAATTCAATTATTTGATTGAAAATTCAACTAATTAGTTAAAAATTCGTATTTTTTTGGTCGAAAATTCAACCGTTTTGTTGAAAATTGTTGTTGTTTTTTTTTGGGTAAAATTTAATTTTTCCTAGTAAAAATATAACTATTCCATTTTTGGTTGAAAATTAATCCTTTTCAGTTAAAAAATAAACTATTTGGTTCAAAATTCATATATTTTGTTGATAAATTCATCCTTTTTGGTAGAAAGTTAATAATTTTTGTTGAAAGTTCAATATTGGTCTCTTTAGTTGAAAATTAATTTTCTATGTTACAAATTCTTTTTTTTTAAGTCAATTAATTGATTGAAAATTCAACTATTTAGTTGAAAATTCGTATTTTTTTGATCGAAAATTTATCTGTTTTGTGGAAAATTCGTTTTTTTCTGGCTAAAATTTAATGTTTACAAATAAAAATTAAACTATTCCATTTTTGGTTGAAAATTTATAATTTTTGTTGAAAGTTGAATATTGATCTCTTTGGTTGAAAATTATTTTTTTTAACTTCTATGTTACAAATACTTTTTTTTTTGATTCAATTATTTGATTGTAAATTTAATTATTTTGTTTTTTTGAAAATTCGTTTTTGTTTAGGCCTAAAACTTAATTTTTCCAAATAAAAATTAAAATGTTTGTTACATAATTGATGTATTTGGTTGAAAATTCATTCTTTTTTGTAGAAAATTAATCATTTTTATTGATAGTTGAATATTGATCTCTTTGGTTGAAAATAAATTTTTTGAACTCCTATGTTACAAATTTTTTTTTTGTTTTTGTTAAAAATTCAATTATTTGATTGAAAATTTATTTTTTAAAAATTCGTATTTTTTGTGGAAAAGTCCACCGTTTTGTTGAAAATTCGTTTTTTTTTCAGAAAATTCATCCTTTTTATAGAAAAGTGTTCTTGGTTGATAATCCAACTGGCTCACAGAAAATTCGTCTTTTTGGCTTGAAGATTCAACTATTTGATTACAAATGCAACTGTTTCTTGTTAACGTTCAATCTTTTTTGTTTGGAAATTCGATTATTTGTTTGAAAATTCATCTTTGTAGATTGAAAATTTAATTATTTGGATAAAAGTTCAACTATTTTGTTAAAAATTCATCTCTTTTCTTGAAAGTTTAACTGTACTTGGTTGTAAATTCAATTGTTTCATCTAATTTTTTTGTTATATTGAAAAATTTAGTTAAAAAATCATCTCTCTTGGTTGAGAATGATCGTTTTTGATGAAAATTTATCTTTTCGGGTTTAAAAAACAACTGTTTTCTAAATCATTCAACGTTTAACTTGAAAACTCAACTCTTTTCGTTTTAATCGTCTTTGGGTAGAACATTTTTCTCTTTTGGTAGAAAATTAATCTTTTATGGTTGAAAATGTAACCGTTGAAAATGCAATATATTTTGCTTGTTTTCGTGAAAAATCATCCTATTTCCCCTGTTTTGAGAGCATGTTGAGCTCTAAAGTCTGCACTTGGAAAGTTCGACCTGCTTCATTTGGAATTAAGGCCTTTGACATTAAAAATGATGCAGTTGGCGCGACTTTGTAATAAAAATCTGGAAATGCTTTTGTATTAGGTGAGAACAATGTTCCTAGACCTAGAGTGTCATCGCTCTGATTATTGAAGGCTGTTGTGGGTATCGGAGGTAATGCGGACAATGCGATCAGGAACCCTGATCAGTCGTACGATGACTCTCAATTCTCAATGCTCAGACTCCAGTCAGCAGGCTATCTAGTCGCTATCTAGTCTAGTCTCAGATTGTTGTATATGAAGGAGTCTCAGTCTCAGCATCATCCCAGTTGTTCTCAATGTGGAAGAAAATCTGGTCCAGTGACCAGTTCACCAGTGAAGTCCGTCCCGTCGTCCTGTGCTCTTGGTCTGGTCTGGTCTGGTCTGGTAGTAGCCAGCCAGTTAGTAGATTTCGCGCACGCGCTGCACAGAATTTCAACGAGCGACGATGTCCGTGGTAACCTTGGAGGTAATGGCGGTCGCACAATGGGTGCCTCTTCGGCTGGCTCCCCTTCTTCTCCTCATCATAGCCTTGTTTCACCTCCCCCGCGACCCGACCAGCCGGGTTATGCGATACCGCCATCCTCGACACTCCAGGAGTTGAAAAGCCGATTATGGCGACTCGAATCATCAGCAGGATCCATTTTGCTACACCTAGGATTTACAACTCACGTGATAGTAGACTCTAGAGTCTCTAGAATCTAGCTAGAGAGAAAGTCTTCAATTGAACTTTCATTATCCCAGAGCCCAGACCCAGGGCAGTTGTTTCATTTCGATTCACTCCCGGCTTTCGTTCCGGAAAGACAATCTAAATTCATGATCAGATTCTTCCAGAATGTTGTATTTTGGTATTTCTAATGGTCTGCTGAGATTTCAGATAGCTGCTACATAATTTGGCTAATGTCCAAGAAGTTTAAACACTTCCTGCTAAAAAAAGAGCAGACTTGTCTCTTCTTTTCCGTATTTCCTTCTTGTTCCCGTTTTTAAAGAATTCTTTTTTTACCCTGGTGGTTCAGAAACTTTTTCCTTTTTCGGGGTTCTTCACGTAAATGCAGGGACCTGACCGAAACTTTCGTTCCATTTTGTTAATGCCAGTTTAACAAAATAATTTTTATCTAATAGCAGATCTAAGTTTGGTCAAAAATAATTTTTTTCTATCAATAACGAAATGGGACGAAAGTTTCGATCGGGTCCCTGCTTGAATGCGAATTGAATTAATAGATCCTGATGAGAAGATCCAAGTATTTTCGGGTGATTCAGAAACCAATCTATTCAGATTATTGAATTTTAAAATTAGGAAAAGAAAACAATTCAAAATATTTAAATGCATTTCTAAATAAATTTATAAAGTTCAAAACATTCTTTTAATAACAAATTTTAATAAAAAGAAAACTTCTTTCAAGAAAATTGAGGTAAAATATGTAAACTCATTAGAAGAAATCTTAAATCATGAGTTCAGTGTCTCTATTTAAAAATTTTTTAATCAAGATTGAAAAGAAATCCATTTTATCATGAATAATTTTTGCAGAATAAGCAAAAAAAATGATTCACAATTAAAAAATAAACTCCCAAAAACCCTCATTTTTCGGCTCATTAGAAGCAAGAATAACACAATGAAAAAAAAAGATCCAAGTATTTTTGGTTGAAAGTTTATTCTCTTTTATTGAAAAGTCTAGTTTTATATTTCTCATTCAGAATTGATCTCTTCTGGTTGAAAATGAACATTGTTGAAAATTCAGCTTTTCGGGATAAAAAATAATTCTAAAAAATTCTAATTTTTAGCTTTTTTTACTCTTTTGTCGAAAATTCATCTCTTTTGGTAGAAAATTCAACTTTTTGGTTGAAAATTTATCTTTCTCGGGTTAAAATTAACTTTTTTTTTTAAATTATTCTTTTCGGGATTAAAAAGCAAATGTTTTCCAACACATTTGAGTTTTTAGCTTGAAAAATTTTTGGGTGCAGAAGGGGGTTAAAAACAAATGTTTTCTAAAAAATTCGACTTTTTAGTTTAAAAAGTGGACTCTTTTGTCGAAAATTAATATTTTTTGGTTACAAATTTCTTTTTTTTGCTGAAGGTTGAATTACTTTGTTAAAAATTCATTTCTTTGTTGAAAATTCAACTATTTTGTTGAAAATTACTCTTTTTTAACTGAAAATTTTAATATTTCATTTTTGGTTGAAAATACAAATCTTGTTGAAAATTTGCGTTTTTGTTTTGAAAATGCATCTCTTTTGGTAGAAGTTTCATCATTTTTTGTAGAAATTTCATATTTTTTAGTTAAAAATCGAAATATTTGGTTCAAAATTAATATTCTATTTTGAATTATTTTCTTAAAAATTCTTCTTTTTTTTAATTTTGTTAAACATTCAAATGCTTGGTTGAAAGTTGAACTGCTTTATTAAAAATTCACTTTTTTGGTTGAAATTTTGTAATTTTAGTTCAAAAATTCATCTCCTTAGGTTAAAATTGTAACTGTTTTGTCGAAAATTCGTCTTTTTTACGGGAAATTAACTTTCTTTGTTGAAAATTTATCTTTTTGTGTGAAAGTTAATTTGTTTTGGTTGAGGATTGAACTATTTTGTTAAAAAAATCGTAATTTTTTGATGAATTAACTGCTATTGACTAAAAATTACAGTCTTTTTGAAAGTTGACCTACTTTGTTGAAAATTCTTTTTTTTTAATGTTGAAAATTCACCTCTTTGGTTGAAATATTAATGATCTTGTTGAAAATTCGTTTTTGTTGCTATGAATTCATTTTTTCCCCTAAAAATGAGAATATTCCATTTTTGGCTGAAGATGATCTTTTCTGATTGAAATTTCAACTATTTGGTTGAAAGTTCATGTATTTTGTTTGGAAACCGTCTTTTTTTGTAGAAAATTATTATTTATTTGCTTAAAATTAATCGTTTTTAGTTGAAAATTCAACAATTAAATTTTTCATTAAGAATTCTTTTTTTTTTAATATAACTACTTAGTTGAAAGTTGAACTGCTTTGTTGAATTTTTTGTTGGAGATTATCATTTAAGTTGAAAATTAATTTTTTCAACTGAAAATCTAACTAATCCATCATTGAAAAAAAAACTTTTTTTAATAAAAAATTAAACTATGTGGCAAAAAGTTTATATGTTTAGTTGAAAATTAATCTATTAGATTGAGAATGTAACTATTAGGTTGAAAATTCATGTATTTGACTGATTTTAGTTGAAAATTTATCTCTTTGGTTGAAAATTCGTCTTTTTGATTTGAAAATTCGTCTTTTTGGTTTGAAAATTCGTCTTTTTGGTTTCAAGATTGATCTCTTTCGGCAAAAATTTCACCGTTTTTTGGTTGAAGTATCAAATATTACCCCAATCCTATTACTTCTGTTTTTAGAGCAGTTTTCTGCTAGAATTGTCTAATCTGAGAAGAAGAGCCATTCAAAGGAGAACAATGCTCGAGGTTTTCTTGGGTGCGGCCTTTCATCTTTGATTCTTCCTTGCATTCCTCTCTGATTACTTTGATTTTTTTTTTTAATTTTAGAGTTATAGAGAAAGGTATGAGGTTTATAATGATCCAGAGATATTCATTCTTCCTGATTATTTACTGGTCTCGTTAAAAAAAAAGAAATTATGTAGATCTTAGTGTTTGTAGGTGGAGGAGGAGGATATTTTTCGCGAAAAAGCAGCCATCTTGTTGGAATTATGGATCGACCGTCGCGAAAGTACAAAAAGGGAATTGCAAAACTGTCAGCAAGGGAACGCCGCGAGTGTGAAGGGCAGCTTTGAACTTTCGCTTCGTCTCGTTTACTAGCCGCCTTCTCACAATTTTTTCAACGAGCGCTTTTAAAATTTAATTCAGACCGAATTTTCATTTATTTTGAGGATACGGGTCAGAAATGTTTTCAGATGGTCGAAAAATACCATCCCTTCTCTTAAAAAGTTGAATCTTTTAGAAAACTGTTGAGTTTTAAACCCGAAAAGATGAATTTTCAAACTGGACGATTTTTTAACCAAACAGTTGAATTTTCAACAAAGAAACAAATTATTTCAAGCAAAAGTGACGAATTTTCAACCTAGAAAGACGAATTTTCAAATAAAAAATATTAACTTCAAGTGCAAATAGTTGCATTTTTAATCCAATAGTCGAATCTTCAAGCTAAAAAGATGAATTTTTTTAGAATGGACTTGAATTATCAACCAATAACATTTCTAAAAAACAAAAGTAAATTTTTAGTCCAAAAAGACCATTTCCCAACAAAGCAGTTGAATTTTTAAACAAAAAAAGGTGATTTTTTTAGAAGATTGTGGAATTTTTAGTCCAAAAAGACAAATTTTTATCAAGACAGTTAAATTTTAAACAAAATTATTAAATTTTCAACAAAATATTTGAATTGTTAACAAAATAATTAAATTGTAAACAAAATAGTTGAATTTTCAACAAAACAGTTACATTTTCAAACGAACAGATAAATTTTTATTCAAAAAAGTTAATTTTATACCAAGAAAAACGAATTAACAACAAAATACATACATTTTTAACCAAATTGTTGAATATTTAAGTCTAAAAGACGAATTTGTTCAACGATAGTGGAATTTTCAATAAAAAACCACAAATTATCCACAAAACGGTTGAATGTTAAACGAAATAATTCAATTTTCAACTAAAACGATGAATCTTCAATAAAAAATGTAACAGTTGCTATTTTAAT
>JAABKJ010002144.1:0-28653 GCA_011634705.1 Andricus grossulariae
GGACGTGCAGGAAGCTAGAGTAGTATGCCAGGACAGAAAAGTTTGGCGACAAATAGTTTATAAAAAGAATGTGAGTAAAATGAATGAAGCCTGAAACAAAGACCTTGGATAATAATGGGCCCAAGTGGACAAGACAACAGGTGAATTGATTTGGTGTTTTGTGTGTTTTGAGCTGTTCGATGTACCACGAGTATATTTTTTTCGCTTTCTGGACGTAATCTGGTGCAGGGAACTAAGTCATTGTTGGTGATGGTGCACTTTATATCCTAGGACGATAAAGTGCACCTTATTGTCCGCAGGAAATGCGTGCGCATGCACGTTCCTTACTGCGAACAACGCGCACTGTTCTCTGTGGTACTCACCCCTTTAAACTAACCCTGAACATGAGATGCATTTTCTTGGAAAAACTCGGAAACCATACTTTCATCACATAAAATATCGTGTGTACCGAGGCAGCAAAGTAGCCTTTTTAATGTCGAACGTGTGTTTGCAAAAAGACAATTTCGCTGCCTTGGTGCACAATATACTATTTTTACTTTGGCTCTCCCTTTTGATATTCATTTATTGGAATAAACGACAAGAAAACGATTACAATTGCATTATGTTTTACAAATTCGAAAAAAGGGAGGTGGAAACCTGGGTACACCGGGTGTGGAACATCGTGGATAAAGTTGAGTGTGCACACAAGGGTTAAACATTTTAAGGAGAACATTTTTTTGTGTGTGCAAATTTTCCTTCAAAATCCGTTCAATTTTTGCCATTTTTGAGACATTGAGGTTCTCATTATTTTAATATATCCGGGTTCATATCCTAGTCCAAAATCTACAAAAATTAATAAATTAATCAAAAATGGTAATTATTTCGATTTTTTATAAGAAGAAAATAAATTTCTTCAAAACTCCACCTTTTCCTGAAATTTATAGGTGTAATAGGTGGTAATATAGTCTAATCTACATAAATTTCCGATTTGGTATTTTTTTATTTTTCAGAAGAAAAAAATTATTTGTACTTTTTTTAACCTTGCCCTTTTTGCAATGTTTGAGTTTTTAAGGTTTTTCTTGTTCCAATTTAGCAAATCCCTCCCCGCCCCTTCTTAAACCGAGGAGAAAAATGAAGAAAGAATAAAAAATGGTAAAGTTATCTCGATTTTTTTTTTTTTTTTTTAAATAGGAAATTTTGTGAAAACAGCTATCTTTTCTCCGTTGAAATTTTTAGGATTGATGGTTAACATATGCTCAAAATGTCATAAATTTCAAACATGAGGTGTATTTGTGTTTCGAGTGAAAAGATTCTATTTTTTCTTGCTGCTCTCGCATTTATTGTATTTTACTGTTTTTTTACTTGAAATTGGAGTAAAATTATTTTATTGTAGATAACGATATAATCGTTATTTAATCTTAAAAAAAAATTAAATTGCTTCATAATTTGTTATTTTTCTTTGTTTTTCACAACGGTTTTGGAAGAGTAAGAAAATATGACAAAATATACCAAAAAAATCCTTAAAGTTTAAAAATACATAATATCTTTTATTGACCTACAAAAATACAAGATTTGATTAGCTGATACATACAAAAAATTAAATGTACTATTTTTCAATAAGTTTATTGGAATACTCAGGGCCGCGTTTAGGGTCATCGAAGTAGGAGCCGATGCAGAAGTGTGTGCATGTCTCAGCGATTTTGATTTCCCGGCTGGTTACATTTGTGGGGGCCCTGAGTATATGGCCCTGCTGGCCCCATACTGAGTGCGACCCTGGGAACACTATTTATAATTTAATATAATATTATATTGATAGTTATATTTTTTATTTCACTTTAAAATTTTACGTTAGTTTATATTTCTTTTTTTTTTTGGAACCAGATAGAGGGTAACAAATTGGATAAACTGAAACAATAAAAATCGTAAGAAATGTCAAAATATCGTCATGTTGATAAAAAAAAAAATTTGAATCGCGAATTGAATACAAGAACTCTCTATTACATTTCAAGCAGTCCTCACATGGAATCCGCCCATTAGGATTTTTCTATTTCGTTTCTAAATTCATATTAACCGCACAGAAAAAGTCCCTGAATTCCGATGATTTTCAGATTTTTTACTATTTTGGTCAGCATATTGAATTCGTCTTTTTTCACCTTTTAATTCTGACACTCAAATCATATTTTGAGTTTTTGTAAGAAAACTATACAGAATTGAGTTTAATAGAATGTTGCTAATTTTTTTATTTATATATACTTCAGGCCACCATATTGAATCCGCAATTATAAATTGTACCATTTTAGCACTGTATTATTATAACGCGCCTCAAAACATTTGTATTGAACGGCACCAAATAACCCCTAGTTATTTATGTTTTATTTATGTTATTTATATATGTCGTAGTCTTTTAGAGGATTTAAGCTTTCAGCCGGCTGCCAACGTTCAGAAGAATTTGGGACGAAATCATTACCTGGCGTCCAAGTGCCTGGTTTATTTATGGGTCAAAATATCTCAAGTGTGCCACTTTTAAATCGATAGTTCTATTTTCAATCGATTAATACAGTTTTCGATTCGTTTTTATATCAAAATAACTCCCCTGGAATATTTATGTAAAAAATTGATTTTTTTAAAAGTTAATGACAATCAAAGCTCTTGATCATTTCTTTTTCAAAAATTGATTACTCGCGTAAGGTTCATTGAAATTCAATAATTGAGTTATGAAAATTTTAGTTACAAAGTATACTTTACGCTAAAAAATTGTTCTATAGTGAAAAATATCTGTTTATTGCATGAATAATCGTTTGTTTTAAACAATTGAAAATTAATTCAAATTCTCTGCCTGTGAAAGAATTCTTCCACATTCCAATGGATTCTACAATCTCTTCGGAAAATTTTTAGGAAGAAAAAAGTTTGTATTTTGCAGTAGTTCAAAAGTTATTGATTTTCTTGTGACCGCGCTCCGACCCCCAGCGCTGGTCGAGCACGTTCAGACGCACGCGCCCTCAGTTATCGTGCGACTCGAAATACTCATATTATTTTCGCGATTTTCCATCATAAGGAGGTGCATATATTTTTCAAAAGTAAAACGCAGCGATCATCTTAATATTGTTTATTCAAGAATTACTAAGAAATTCGTACAATATTCGTAAAAAATGTGTGAATTCAATCAAATGCTAAAAAAAGAGCAGGATTGCAAACATTTTCAAAAAAATAGTTAAAGTTTCAACTAAAATAGTTAAATTTTTAGTAAAAAATTAATGTTCAACCAAAGAGATTAATTTTCAACTAAAATGATAAAATATTCATTCGGAATAAATAAACTTTAAATCAAAAAGATGAATTTTCTACAAAAAAGATTAATTTCTACCAAAAAATACAAATAAACAACAACAAAAAATAACGTTCAAAAAAAGGGCTTATACTTCAACCAAGTGATTAAATTTTCTTAAAAAAAAAGATGAATTCTGGACGAAAAATGCAGTAGTTGATATTTCAACCAACATTTTTTTATTTCTAACCAAACACAGTTGATTTAATCCAAAAAGACGAATTTTTCACAAAATTGGAATTTTTAACTAGGTACTTGAATTTTCAACTGAAAACTTTTATAAATGAATCATTGTTATTCAATTTTGTCCCTGACTTAAAAAAAATTCCCTGATGTTTCTAAGTTTTTCCAAGCATGCAAAAATTCCATTCTAGCATTTAGATTTTTTTTAACAAGTCAATCATATTAGATTTTCTCTTTTCTATTGTTTTGCACAAATCGTCGACAATTTGCTTTTATCTTTTTTCTTCGGACCACAGTTCCTCTAAACTAATCATAATTTCTTTTCAACTTCTCACGGCAAAGGTGCTTGTGACGGAATAGGAGGCACTGTCAAGAGACACGCGTATTATACAAGTTTCGGAAGAGACACGAATTTATTAATACCATCTCCGAAGCCATTATTTGAGTGGGTGAAGCAATTTCTCAAAAAAATTCATTTTCACCTTTTTACCGACGAAGAACATGAAAATCATGAAAAATGTCTACAATCGCGATTCTCAAAGGCGAAGACAAAAAAAGACAAACACGCTCGTTTCATTCCTATCAACCTGATGCCGGAAGCAACAAAATATTGTGCAGAATATTTTCCGGGCAAAAAAAAGCAGTAACGATGACTTACACGTAACACGGCTCTTTTTTTATCATTTGATTGAATGCACACATTTTTTTATGAACATTGTACGAATTTATTCGTAATTCTTCGATAAACAATATTAAAATGATCGCTGTGTCTTAATTTTGGAAAATATTTGCACCTCCTTATGATGGAAAATCACGAAAATAATATGGGTATTTCGAGCCGCACGATAACTAAGGGCGCGTGCGTCTGAACGTGCTCGACCAGCGATGAAGGTCGGAGCGCAGTCACAAAAAAATCAATAACTTTTGAACTACTGCGAAATTCAAAATTTTGTTCTTATACAAAAATTTTCGGAAGAGATTGTAGAATCCATTGGAATATGGAACAATTCTTTCACAGGCGGAAAAAATTAATTAATTTTCAATTGTTTAAAACAAACGATAATTTAAACAATAGAAAAATATTTTTCGCTACTGAACAATTTTTTCGCGTGAAGTATACTTCGTAACAAAAATTTTCATAACTTAATCATTGAATTTCGATCAACCGTTCGCGCGTAATCAATTTAAAAAAAAAACGATGAAGAACTTTGATTGTTAATAACTTAAAAAAAGAAGAAATTTCTTGCAATAATATTTCAGGGAAGTTATTTTGATATAAAAGCAAATTGAAGACTGTATTAAGTGATTGAAAATAGAACTATCAATATAAAAGTGGCACACTTGAGATATTTTGACCCTTATGCATTCAGAAGAATACTCAAGAGGAAGATACTCTAGGTTTCCCCCGCCGAATTGATGCTCCATGATATATTTTATAGTAATCGAAAAGCTAAGTGACAGATATTTTTTTCATCTGCGGAAAAACAATTAAAGGGGTTGAAACAGCCCCTCAAAGACAGGGGTCCCAAGTGTAGATTGTATAGTTTTGTGTATGAAAACAAAATTGATTTCGCCCAAACCTACTGAAAAAGTTTCTTTGTGATAAAAGATGAATAACGTAATTTTCTCAACAACGAAAAAATGAAGGTTAATTGATTATGCACCAAAGACAGAAGCCTAATAATATTATTCCTGATATGTGACTGGATATCGTAATTCTTCAAAATAACACAATAGGAGAAGTGACGCACATAATTTTTCCAAACACTAAACCCCAATACATCTAAAGGTTAAATTTTCCCTGTTTCTCCTGTTGGAATAATTTTAAAATTTACAATTTTATCGGAGGATGCTGCTTATTCTACTACATTTGGGCAATGACCAGTCCATAAATCAAGAAGTAAAACGCTATTTTGTCCAATATTTGAAAAATGAATTTCCTCCAACCAAGTCTAGAAGTGATCTGCAAATAGTAAAATCAATTATCATTTTATTTATAAAATTTTTAATATAAGTATGTAATGTTATGTTACCTGAGGTAAGTTTTCCCGATTTCAAAGCATCTACGTACACATTACTCGGCCTAAATAATGTCCTATCCACAATTGGTCCAAATTTTCTGCTCGATTCTTTTAGAACTAGAAATTGAGGTGAAAGAAGTTTCCCATCAAAAGGTAGTAGTGGTTGGATAGTGTAACTGTGGGTCGTGGACGAAATAGACTGGACAAGGAATCCCACTGATTTTCCTCCTTCAGCAGCCAAGGTTCTCCCGGAATTAATTTCCAATTGAAACCCGCTTTGATCCGAATTATGAACATTCTGCACTCAAAAATTTTCTATTTCTTACTTCACACTGGCTGCAAATTCATCTGCCATCATTTTCAACTCATCGACATTTTCCAAAGTCTTTCTGGTAACAAACTTTTTTTATTTTTCTGAGAACTATTCTGTGTTTGCTTTTAAATTTAGAAAGCCATGTTCGAGAAACGCGGAAGCGAAAATCTTCATGGCTAACCTCTTTTTGTGCTTGTAATGCCCATCTGCGTATGTCTTCATCGTGAACAATTAGCCCGTTATCAACTGCTTTTTAAAACTTTTCTAATGTAATGTAACATATCCTAGCCACTTTTTGTCTATAGGTGCCGCCTTTATGGAGAGTATGAGTCCAACGTCTTAACTGTTTTACTGAAAGAACTTTTCTGAATTTTTGTTGTACACTCTCCAGACCTGCATTTTTCTTCTTGTCACTTCTCAACAGTTCGATTGCTCTTAATTTATAGTCATATGATAGTTCTTTCTCATCTTGTGTGCATCGATCCGTAGGTGAAAAAGGCGAATAAGGAATATGGTGTTGAACATCATCCTCTATGATTTGTGCATCTGCATTTTTAAAAGGTTCATGAAAATCTAAGGAATCTTCAATCATCGTCTCCGCCCCGTTAAATTTTTCCATGGCATCCAAAAAAATTGCTTTAGAATGATCCTTTGATTCAACTTCCTTAACGTTTGTCGGAGTTTCTTTTATATTTAATGTCTGGAATGTAGCAAGCAGTAAATTCATAACATTCAAAGGATTCACTTTAATTTTCAAACATGCAGAAAGGTTGAAAAGTTTTGTTTAAACATTAAAATATAAGTGAAAAATCCAAATTAAATTGTAAGACGTATACATTTGAACACGTTCAAAATTTTTTAATATTTCTTAATGTGGATAGAAGCAGCTAGCTTTTTTGTTGCAAGGAAAAAGTTCAAATCGTCCAAAGATTATAAAATAAATAAGGTAGTTTATTCACAGTTTTAACTGTGAGAACTATGTTTCCATTTTAATTGAGCATCATTGTTTTAGAGCCCTGTTATAGTACTAAATCGTCTTGTTTTGAAGCCATCGTTTGTACTATTTTAGTTTGCTAACTTTAGATTAAAAAGTGGTACGTACTAGCGAACTAAAATAATGCAGAGGGAGTATTGTTTGATTTGCTTGCAACTTCATGCTTAAAAGAAACAAAAAACATTTGAAACAGCCAAAATTTGATTTTCACTTCGGTGCTGTTTTGATCCAAAAATCTTGTACTAAAATGTCGTTTAGTGTGGCATCAAAATGAAGTGGCATTAGAATAGAGCCACCCCAGACTATATTTTTGGAAGACTGTTTCAATACCGAAAACGAGCTTCGAAATGATACTTTTTTTTATAGTGTATCTCTGTATCTCTGTATATAGAGATGCGAATGTGTGGCCCAAGGCAGGGCCCTCGGGCCCTGCCTTGGTTGAAGTGTTAAATTTGTTTGAAAACGTTTTTTTTTATGTAATAGTGTTGATAAAAATCTAAACAAAAATTTCCATATTAAGTCCAGTGGTCACCTTTTTGAATTGTTAGTATCAATTTTTGCAATTTAATCAATAAGTAGTTGTAAAAAATACGGAAACGCAAGATACCCCAAGGCAGGGCACCTTCCCTTATTCAGATTTTTCATATATAATATCGAAATTGGAAAGTGTATTGGCTACCTTACCGTTTTCTCTGATTATATTTGGTTATTTCTGCGATTCCTGTCAAGTTTGTTGGTCTCTGCTTCTTTGGGTTAGGGATTCTGATGTTTCTGGTTTTCTGGATGAATATGAGTCCCCGTTCCGGAACTTCACACAATTTTCGGAATAACTTTACGCACGCAGAATGTTTTGAATGAACAAATCGGTTTAAATTTGAACAGAGTGCACAACTTCCAACTTGAACTGAACGTTTTGATAGAATTCGGGCAAAGTAGCAGTGTTCAAAACAAGACTGGACTGAATTAATTGCAGGCGAATTAGGGCAGCGTAACGGCGTTGAAAACTAGACTGAATCCTCTTTCGGATTCTAGGGTTTTCATATTGCAAGTTTTCGTACATTATTCACGTCATTGCTGTTATTTTCCAGTTCATTCTTTGCACGTACTATTTTCTATTCTGGTTTAAAGCACCTTGTTTTTTTTCTCAAGATAAAATTTATCACAGGATGTACAATAATATAATCGCTGACAACGAATAATTCGTTAAAAGTGTGAATTGTAAAATTATTCCAACAGAAACAACAGGAAAGATTCAATATTCATTTTCAGGTATTCTATTATTGTCCCTTCTGTAATAAATTTTATCTTGCGACAAAAACAGGTGATTTATTTACAACAGTTCGCATACCTTAATATTAAACAATCTTTAAAAATAATGTGCACAAGACTTTATTATAAAAGTTAATATGTGCAACAATTTAGGGGTAGTTACCCTCTTCAATGCTCTTTTTCCTTGAAAATACATAAATACCTTCATTCACTTCTTTGCGTGTAATACGTATTTTCTTCGGATTTTTTTGCTCGATTTTAGACTTATTTTGGGGGATGATTTACCCCCGCCTAATTCTTTCATTCATGTTGGATGTACTCTATTATTTTTCCTTCGTTATATAACTAATTTCCCAATTTTTTTTATGTATATTACCATAGACATTTAGCAATTGTCAGCACATTTACAAATATGTAGGGTTCGTTTCCTCCCGCGTAATTTTTCTATTCATGTTGAATGGATTTTATTTTACGTCCTTCGTTATAAAAATAATTTCCCAATTTTTTGTGTGTATCGAAAGTATATATTTTCATAGGCACGAAATGAAAACGGTTTAGGGGTAGCTATCCCCATTAATTTTCTCACAATTTTTTTCGGCGAAACATGTCAACTTTATTTTTGTCTTGAGTGCTTTTCATTATTCATCTTATTTTGTTATTATTTATTTATTCATTTTTCATCACGAGGAATCTTTCCCAGTAGGTTTGGTTTAAATCAATTTTGTTTTTATACACAAAACTATTCAATAGACAGTTGCGACCCCTATCTTTGAGGAGCTGTTTCACCCCCTAAAAGTGTTTCTCCGCTGATAAAGAAAAATACGAGTCGCTTAGTTTTTCGAGTACTACAACATATATCAGAGAGAATCAAATCAGCGTGGAACACCTTGCCAGATATTCATTTGAAAGCCTGACACGTTTCAGGCTTTTACAGGAAACCAATCATATAAGATTAAAACACATTGAATGGCTATTTTACTTTTTTTCATGGTTATCTAATTGATGAAATACACTTTTACAAAAAGATGATAATAATGATTTTATGTAATATATTTAAAAAGCCTTCTAATTCAAGTTTATGTTTTCACAGGATTCGAAGGTAAACATTTATTTATTTTTCAATTTTCCTTATTTTAATCATATAATATTATTGATGAAAAATAATAGAGCAAAACGTAATTATTGAAATAATCATTTAATTAAAAAATCTTAATTTCAATTATGTAATGAAATAATGAATTTAAATACAAAATAATAAAAATGATTTTCTGTCATATATTCAAAAAGGTTTTAAGTTCACGTTTTCACAGTTTTCGAAGAGAAACATTTTATTTGTATGTTGAGATTCAGTCATGGAAAGAAGTTAATGGCTAGATTCACCATTTAACATACATCCTTTAAACTCTAATCACATATTGTGTAGAATTTAGTGAATATTACAACGTAAAATAAACGTATTCACAATTTTTTTTGCACAAGTTACAATTCGAAATAGTAAAATTGATTAAATTCCAGAGACCAGACCAAAAAAAACATACTTTCGTTGTTTTTGTTCTGTTTTCATGCGGCAAAAACTTAACTATATTTACTTGCTTTAGATAACGTTATTCAAAATACCAAAATTGTAACTAAATTCTTTAATTACGCGTAATTATAAGAACTAGTTTATTCGAATCCTTGTGCATCTTATGTAAATATTGAAAGGCAGACGGGTAAAATATGACGTTAGAACAATTTCGTTTTCAATTTTGTTCCAATCTGTCGAAATATAAAAAAAAAGAAAACAAAAGATTCGATACTTTTTGGATTTGAAATTTTTGAATGTTTAAAATAAATTATGATAAAACATCTAATCATATTTTATATTGATAATGATTTCATCAAATTAATGTTTCACTTTTGAGCCTTCTATTTATCTCGTTACGTGATTCTGATATTTCGCTGATATATTTCATATTAATTAAGTAACTTTTTTATATTAAATCACTTTTTCCAAATTTTATTTCCATAGATCTATAGAGCTCCATAAACTATCAAAAGTACTTTCTCATTATTTTCTTTTGAAATAGTTTGAATTTTTGACACGCTTTCTTTCTCTCCTAAAATCGTTTTTATTGACACTTACTTGGTTCTCCCATGATACCCTTCAGATTGCAGTTTCATGTTACCGACATTTACCGATATTTAGCCTCATCTGTTCGACGGTTTGTTTCCGTAGTATAGAAGGGTGAATGTCCATGACAAATTTCATGGTGATAAATATTAATATAAGATTATTCTCAACGTCAATCTAGACTTTCAAAATTCAGCACGATGACGGTTTCATTAGAATTACATGTGTTTATAACATAGTTAACATAAAATTCACTTAGTATTAAAATAAATGATTTTTCAAATATTTTTTTCTGATAACTCTTCAATAATTAGTTAGTAACTATCCGCTTATATCAAAGAAATATGAATCTTTATCTCATTTTTTTGTTGGAAATCACACCCAGTTTAATAGTTTTTCAAATTTATTTGATTTTGCTCTAAGATCTTTTATATTCTTTTTTTGAGTTTCAGTGAATCGTTTGAAAAATTTGAAAATCTTTTTCAATTTTCTCTTACAATTGAATATTCGAAATAAAAAGCAATTTAAAATTTTCCGAAGAATTTAAAGAAAATTTTTTTATTCTCTCGATACCTTTAAAAATTCTTAAAACGCTTTTAAATTTTGTTTCCAAATCTTCCAAAATACGTATTTTGTTTCAAATTTTACAAAATCATTCCAAATTTTTAATTATCGTTTCAAAAGGAAAACTTTTCGACAAAACAGTTGAATCTTCAACAAGAAAAAAGATTATTTTTCAACCAGTTGCATTTTGAACAAAAATTATACAATTTTCACCAAAAGAGATGAATTTTCGAGAAAATAATTAAATTTTTACCCGAAAATATGAATGTTTAACAAAGTAGTTCAACTTTCAACCAAGTAGTGGAATTTTCAACAAAGCAACATGACTTAAGCGAGAAAAGAATATTTTTTAACTAAATAGTTGAATCCCTAACCGAAACAGATAAACTTTTAATAAATCAAGTGCGTTTTTAAACGAAAAGGTGCAATTTCTACAATGAGAAGAATCCTAAAATTTTAATAATCTTTCAAAATATTAAAATTGTCTCAAAATCTTTTAGAGTTTTGACATCATTCTTAGAAATCTTTTGAAACTTTTTGAAATTTTCTTTAAAAATTAATTTTTCAAGATAAAAAATCAATTATAATTTTCCCCAGAATCATAAGAAGAGATTTCTGTTTTCTTGAAACCCTTGGTTCGTCAAGAGATTAACAACAGATGAAAGAAGGTTCTACCGTGAATTGAGTGTGAAGCAAAATAACCAGCAAGACACCGAAGTTCCTCAATGAGAAGACATGGCTAACTATTGGTCGGGTGTTTGAGGAAAGGTAAACAGAAGCAATTTCGACGCTGCGAAATTCCAACATGGTCTGGACATGGTGCAAAATTTTTGGTACAAGTACCTGGCGAGTGTGCATCCTGCTCAAGCAAAGTGTTTTCAGAAGATCATCGAACTTCCAGATCTAATGCCACGCTTTATGCTCAAAGGCACTACGTATATGTGGTCTAACAAATCAGACGTTCAAAGTTCATCTGAATTTCGACCGATAGCCTGTCTTCTAACCATTTATAAATGCGTTACAGCAATCATTGCAGATAATGTATATTTTCACTGCAACCAGAATGACATCCTTGCAGAAGAACAAACAGGATGTTGTAAAAACTCGTGGGGCAGTAAAGACCTAGTCACCATAGATGCTGTTGACATGACGCGAACTCGTGAACATCAAAGAAACTCGCACATGGCATACATTGACTACATGAAGATTTGCTTAAATTCCTAAAAATTTACAAAATCTGCCTACGCATAATCAAACTTCGAATTCGTGCGATGATATTTTGAAGTACAATAATAAAGAATTTTGATAATGAACAACTAAGGATAACTAGATCAATATGCATTACGACGGGAATCTTTCAAGGAGACTTCTTCAGTGCATTATGGTTCTGTTTACGTTGAACCTATTAAGCAAAACACTAAATGGCATGTCTTATGCGTTCAAAATACATATAATGAAGACGGTCATCAACTGACCCATCTTCTACATATGGATGACCTGGAGCTATACGTTAGTTCAGACCACAAACTGTAGCACGTGATCGATGTCACAAAGCAGTTTTCCAATTATATCCACATGGAGTTCGGACTAGATAAATGTAGAACAGTGCATTTAACCAGAGAAGAATTAGGCTCCGCAGAGCTACAGAACAAACACAATAATGATATCGAGGCAATAGCTAAGGGAGAGTCATATGAATACCTGAGTATTCTTGAATTTATGGGTATTTAGCCTACAATTGAAGCTTTAAATAGTTCTCTCGAATCGGCAAACAAGATTAGGGCAATCAATACCCATGCCATCCCTGTTCTCACGTACTGTTTTGGGCTCACCAAATGGTCGAACACCGACCTTGAAAGACCTTGAAAACAGAACCATCTGCGCAGAAATATCGAAGCACCCAATGTACTACAGTAATTCGAAGATTGAAAGTATAGTTCTTCAACGACATAGAGGGGGTCGGGGCGTCTTAAATGTCAAGAAATTGTGTCAGTCACAAGTTATACAGTTGCGAGACTATTTCAACAACAAGCGAGATGCTGCGCTTTACAACACCATCTGTAAAACAGATCTCGATTACACGCCATTGAATCTGACCTCAGAGGAGGTCTTGGATATCAGAGTTGAAACCATAGAGGAGTTACAAGTGCATTCGGGACAAAAAGCCATCCACGGCGAACCTCCTGAAACGTTAGATCAACATGAAGTGAATATAGTAAGGCATCCAATATTTGGTTAAAAAGGGCCTCCTGCTTCCAGAAACGGAAGGATTCGTTATTGCGATTTGGGACAGGGCTGGCAGCATCAGGAATTATCGCAATCACGTGTTAAACCAAGACGTTGTTGACCGGTGCCGATTATGTGGAGATACCAATGAATCCATCAATCAAATTATTGATGGTTGTCGCGTAATGACTCAGAAAGAATATACGCACAGACATAACGATGTAGCGGGCATGATAAATCAAGAACTTGACCTGAACCAAGGAATTTTACAGAATGGATACCTTTCTATAGATACATCCAACTGCCCGTTGTGGAAAACGAAAACTACATCTTATATTGGGATGTTACTATCCAGACGGATCATTACATCTGATCCAATCGAACGGGAATTGTCATTCGTGAAAAAAAAGATGAAAGATTCTACATCATCACCATTGCTTGTTTACTTAACCGGAATTTGCAGGCAACCTATACAACCAAGATCCATAGGAACAGCGAGCTAAGGCATAAAATAAAGACAATATGAAGGAATGTGAAACATGCATCTACCCATCCTATGGTGATTTCGGCTACAGGCAATATGCAGCGTTCACGTAAGATGACATCTTGAATATTTAGGTGTCATTAGGGTACTGGAAGAAGCTCAGAAGCCGGTTTTATTAAACATCTTTCGCATTGTAAGAAACTTTTCTGACCATCAAGAAACAAGCGACTAGAAGCCTATCAAGTTGAAGATGGTAGCTCTAAGAAAATATCCAGAGGCGACTATTGTCACCTTCAACGCTCGTGGCCACTGTGTAAGGATAACAGCGGTAAAGATGAACTCCAAACTGCATCATGCTCCTAACTTTTTACCTATAATACAATATAATCGCAAAATATTTCAAACATCGTATTGAATTAATTTATAACATCCTCATCTCACCAGATACTCGACTTAGTCCATCACCTATGATGAAAAACCGGGCTCACTGGAGAACAAGTTCAAGAAAAAAGAAAATAATAGTACAGAACCGTCGACGCAAATGTGTCTGTTAATGTCGGTAACAGGAATTTACAATAAAACCTTTTCTTATAATAAAATAAAAATAAGAATAAAAAATTTGATTACCTGTCCTGGAAGTTGGTGGAAGCAATCCTTGGGCCTCTTCGAGGGGCATCGCTTGACCGAGGTGATCGCGATGACGAGGATGATCTCTCATGCCTCCTCAAGTAACGGATCTGATATTGGGCCGCAAGTTTCCGCGGCCAGGGAAGTATCGCTCGCGGTACCAGGACCAGGATCGGGACCGGGGCCAGGATCGGGATCAGGACAAGGAAATCGGGTGAGTCCTGAAGGACTCGTGGCGATAGCGGCGGACGGTGATGGTGCGTCATCGCCCGGCCGTCACACCTACGACCATGCCCCAGGCAACTCGATCTTTAAAAACTTCCTCGCCTTCGTTGTTTCCGAGACCTCCCCCTTAAACACAAAATTAAAAACATATATCTTACATTTCTCTATTTATTATTTTCTCTGAAAATGAAACTAATTTAATTGTTCAGGGGTTGCAAGTATGAAGGCTAGGCCGTTTATTAGCCAAATTTCTGTTACCGACATTCACCGACATCTAGAGCATTCAAGAGTTCGTGTCCGTGCTAAATTTGTAAGTTTTTAGGTTTGGCACGGACATGAATCCCTAAATGTCCTAGCTGTCGGTGAATTTAGGTAATATTCTGCTCAAAAGATTGCAATTTGAAAAAGTTTAGATTTTGAAGTTCACTGAATTCGTTTTATAGTCGCTATGCTAGCGAAGAATTAACTTCGACAAGCAGGACTTAGCAGAAAACTTTCAACTACCCTGGTTCTCAATAACTGTTTATGAAACACATTTGCCTAGAATCTCAAATTCAGTTATGAATATTATAAAGCTACTAGCAGTAATTGCACTCGTCTGTTCACATCCCTGGATTTTCATTTCCTAACATTTAAAATATGAATAATTTTAAAATCCATTAGCAAACAAATTTTTTCATTGAATTTGATCAATTATTTTTCTAATTTTTGACTGTTCTGAATTTATTCTGGAGGAATTAATTTGTAAATTGTCTAATTGCAAATTCTCTAAACTCATAATTGTGCAACTATGAAGTCTTTGAATGTGATATTCTGCGATTTAGAAGTATTCAAAAAGCCATAAAATTTTGTACGTTAAAAATTAAAACCAAACAATTCAGAATATTTCAATCTAAAGTTATTTAATTTAAAACTGACTGAATTTCAAACGAACTATTTTATAATTTAAGCTTTTGGAACAGAAAACTTTAGTTTCAAGGCCTTAAAATACTCAAAATGTTTAAAAACTGCGCATTCAAAACTATAATTTTAAATAGAAATTATAGATACTTTAAAAATGATGAATATTATTGAGTGTCATATCATGTTGTATTTGATACATATTTTTTCACTGAAAAAATGGGATTTCAGTAAAAAAGAATTGCTGTCATTTTCACGGTTCAAAAAATAAGAATTTTGAATATTGTGAAACTTTAAATTTTATTTATTCTCAAAATTTTCAAAATTAAATGCACTTGAATTGGAGACTTTCAAAGCTAATGAATTCAAACTCAAAGCGATAAATATCAAACAACTTCAAACTTAAAACAAAAAATTTAAACATTTCTAAACTGGGATTTTGAAACTAAGTCATCCAAAAAATTATTATTTTCATATTCAGCATCACGATTTTTAAAATTATATTGCATGTTTCAACTCAACACTAAAACGTCCGAGGTTGACCGTACCACCTGAACTACCGTATGGGTCAAAATGACCCATATGGGATTATCGTTGTTATCATGGTTTCAACAATGTGCGATTGATTCCTAATGATGTGGATTCATGTTTTCATTATATGAAAAAGTGATGTCCCATTTTCCAACCAAAAAAGGCGATTTTCATCCTTTCTTATGTAAGGAAACCCGTTCAAGATGTGGCGGTACTTGGCAGAGCACCGAAGCCAGTTTTTGGTGACATATTTGACGCGCTTACTAGGCATAAGCTGAAGAAATGGGAAATGGCATTTGCAAGAATACAGCTGTTCATCTACGGTCATATGTTATTAAGGTCTGAAGCATGCACCAGAGTTCTCCATAAACTTATTCCAAATCTCCAAAGCCAAAAAAAATTTGTCAGAAATTTTTCTTTGAGCTCCCTGTGGCACCACTTGATGCAAATGAGTGTCATATTCGAAGGAAGTGCTCAATACATGAGTTCCCCAAATTCAAACTAATTGCTTATTCAATGATTCTCAGACAAAATAAGCGTAGGCCAATCATAATATACCTCCTAAATCTGTATGAAGATTGCGCACGTGGTATCTGGTGAATATTTGAGAGTACATGTGGTTTATTTTGCCCGAAGGTAGAAATATATGCATGGGTCAAAATGACCCACGCGGTAGTTCAAGGTATACATGATGTATTTTAGCAATAACATTAGTCGTAAATTGAACACATTATTTTTATATTCAGATTTATATCACTGGGGTTTGGTAAATCATTTGAGAATAAGTTATTTTAAATGACATTAATCCTAAATACCATATTGAATTTAATATGATTTCATGTCAGAATATATACCGACAACAAGAAATTAATTTTTAACCATACAGTTGCATTAGCAATCTAATAGTTGAATATTCAAGCAAAAAAGACAAATTTTCAACGATATAGTTGAACTTTCGACCAAACAGTTAAATTTTTAAGTAGAAATGACAAAATTTTTCGAAGGCAATTGAGTCTTCACACCGAAAAGTTGAATTTTATACAAAAAAGTTCATTTCCAACCTAGAAAGATACTTTCCCACCATAAATTACGAATATTCTACCAAAAGACGAATCTTCAACAACTTGAAGTAAACAAAGAAAAAAAAACAATTTCAGATAAAAAAATTATATCCTCAACCAAATGGATACATTTTCAAAAAAGAAAGAAGAATTTTTAACCAAATAGTTCAATTTTCAACTTGGAAAGATATTTTTTCTACCAAAAATGGGATCGTCAAATTTTCAGTTAAAAAGATTAATTTTTCACACACACAAAAAGAAAATTTTCAACCAGTTGGATTCAACCCAAAAAGACAAATGAATTTTTGAATAAATCATTAATTTTTTATCAAAGTAGTTTATTTGAAACAAGGAACATGAATTATTAGAAAAAAAGTTTATTTTCAACCAAATAGTTCAATCTTCTACGAAATTGTTGAAGTTTCAAGTCTGAAAGACGAATCTTCTACAAAACAGCTGAATTTTCAACCTAAATATATAAATTTTTAACAAAAAAGTTAATTTACGCGGTAATAGCTGAATTTTCAATTGAAATTATGAATCTTCAACCAAAAAAAGGAAGCTTTTACTAGGTAGTTCAACTTTAAACCAAGTAGCTGATCTTAAGCAAAAAATTAATTCGCAACAAAACATGCCATAGTTAATATTTCAACATGAACTGCTTTTCATTTTAATTTAAAAACAGTTGAATTTAACCAAAAAAGACGAATTTTCAACAAAATGGTTGAATTTTTCACCAAAACAGATTAATTTTCAACCAAGCAGTTGCACTTTTAACCAAAAAGGATGTTTTTTTGACAAAGAACATTAATTTTCTACCAAAAACAATAAATTCTCAATGAAACACGTAAAAGTTCATATTTCAATACAAACTAATATTATTTTTGATAACAAACAGTTGAATTCAAACAATAAGATGAATTTCCAAGAAAATAGTTGATTTCTAAAAAAAAAAAAAAAACTGATTTCTGTTTAACCAATCAATTGCATCTTTCACAAGAAAAAAATTTTAACCAAGCAGGTTAATTTTCTACCGAAAAGATGAATTTTCAACCAGAAAGGATTGATTTTCATCCTAAGGAGATATAAATTTGTAACAAAGTAGTTCAACTTTCTAACCAGTAGATGGATTTTTGACCCAAAAAGATTACTTGTTAAGAAAATAGTTGTATTTTGGACGTCACAGCAAACTGAAATTTATTTTTTGTATAGCATTTGAGTGTTTAACATTTATTTATATGTATTTTTATTAAAAATAACTCAGCCGGAATTTTTATTAAACAATGGGTAAGCAATTTTTTTGGTTAAATTCTATTTAATATATACTAAATAGGGTGTGTAAATATAACCAACAAATTTTAACTAACTTATTTCTTCACCTCCTACAATTGCGTTATTCTGTTTGACATGAAGGTAAAATTGTTTGTAATATGTGAAATAAAATTGAAACAATTAATTGCGCACTGTGTATGCAAAAGCGAGAGAAAAATAATGAAAATAATCAATTCTCATAGTAGAATGCAAATATTCAATATTCAGATGTCGTGTGATACGAATATATGCAAACAAAAAACAATTTTCAGTCAACAAAATATAAACATCTGAAATTATTTATTTAAAATTGGTATTTATTCAAATATTATTATCTATTCTGTTCTCTAAAAATTATGTTCTTTTTTCTCTCTTTACAGCTGAATGCTGAACGTACGAGAGTGCAGAGAGGGTCTAGACGGGCAGTGTGAAGGTATTCCTGTCAGGACCTGATGAGAAGTTCCAGATAAAGCCGGCTAAAACAGTGTCACGTGACTATTCTAGCCCTCTCTATTCTTTCCGATCACCGCCTGATTAGAAAAGGGAAAATTAGGCGGGGTGCTTGTAAATCCAGATCGCATTTTCTCCGTGGCGCTCTCATTGCTCCTGTTTGTAAATTTAATTCCATCGGAAGAGGTTTTCAATAAGTAGAGGCTAATTTTAGGCAGGTGAGGAAATAAGAGATTCTAATTCAGTCGATTTTTGTTATGCCATGAAGAAAATAAACGTGTAACAGTACTGTATCACTTGAAACAATGGACTTTTGAAGTGGAGCAAAGTTGGATTACATTAATTCTACATCCAATATAAGTGGACATGGATGCTTTGGAGCTTTGGCCATAGATAACGGTTAAGCGAGTAATAAAGATCGATATGCGTGTCTCGGCTACTGGGTCTAGTTTAGTGGAATTGTATTTATTATAATATAGCATGCGATCCATAGTCCTTGGCACGGGTTAGCTGTCTGATAATATCGCAGTTTGTCATCACTTTACATCGAATTCAAGGGGGAGGGGGTAATGGGGGGCGGGGGTTGTTTGTGAATGTGAAATCACACATGGAAAATATAAATGTGAAAAATAATTTTTTGCAACGCTTGTAAAACTGAAAATTAGTGATTTTATTTTACAAGTGAAGCTTCTAAATACAGACTTTACACTCTTTCCCCTATTCCCCTCCTTACCCGTTTTTGAAAGAATTACAATTCTTCCCCTGTTATCAAGAAACTTCTCCTTTTTCTCGTTTTTAGAGTTTCGTATCCCCAGGCAGAAATCCTTATAGTTGCGGTCAAGTGTTCTTCTATTTGTTTGTCGTACTTTTCTTCCAGGAGCGGAGTCTACGGGAAAGGAAGTAGTAGAAGTGAGGGAAAATGAAAAGAGTGGAAGTGGGGGCAGCTAGCGGAAGTGAGGGAAGCGGAAGTAGTAGAAGCGAGGGAAAATAATGGAGAGGAAGTATCGGAAGTGTGGGGAAATGAAGGGAGGAAAATGAGCGGAGGGGAAATTATGAGACGGAAAAGTAGAGGAATTAGAAAGAAATGAGAAGAAATAAGGAAAGGGTAAGTAGAGAACTTAAAGCAAAATCAGGGAGAGAAAGTAGTGAAAGCAGACGTAGTGAGGGGAAGTGAGGGAAAGTAAGGTAAATGCCTAGAAGTGAGAAATGATAATAAGGGAAGTGAAGAGTGGGCTAGTAGGGTATTGCGGATGAGTGGAGGAGGGAAAGTGACAGCTAGAGAAGGGAAGTAGGGGAACGTGAGTAGGAGAAGGGCAGTTTTAGCTATGGAAGTGAGGACAGCGGTGAGTAGATGATGAAGAAGTTGGCGAAGGGAGGGGTTGCCAATTTAAAATTCATTGTTTTTGTTAAAAAGTCATCGTTTTGTTCGAAAATGCAACTTCTTTGTTATAAAATTCGTCTTCTTGTCATCTCTTTTCCTCAAAATTTCAACTCTCAGTTAAAAAATCATCTATCTTGGTTGAAAATTTTTATTTTCGGGTTTAAGGGTTAACTGTTTTCCAGAAAATTCAACCTTTTAGCTTGAAAACTCAACTCTTTTGTTGAAAATTCATCTCTTTTTGTAGAAAATTGATCTTTTTGGCTGAAAATTCAACTATTTTGTTAAAAATGCAATATATTTTGAACTAAAATCTCAAGAGTCTTATGTTGAATCCAATATGGTACCCATACAACAATTTAATCTAAGAAATTTTACGCCTCTATTTTCATTAAAAATCACATCTTTTTCCATGTTTTGGTAGCTAGCATTTTAGACTGCGAAGCCGGTCAAAATATTATACTTTTATGTTTTGTGTTTTATTTCGGTCGTTTATCAGATGAAAGCGCAAGAATTTACATCACAGGGTCGGGAAGGGGTCTTATTTGTGACTTCACACTACTTTCTTCAATTATTTAAAAGTTAAATGATACAATAAACATAGAGTTAGGCACTGGACTATAAAGTTAATCAGATTCTAATAAGTGGTATATACATTTTTTTTAATATAGCTTCATGAACTGAAGCTGACAGTAATCAGATTTTCTTCGAAAATATACAGTAAAGAAAAAGATCTTCGAAAAAAGCGAAATTGTACCAAAACTTTGTAAATCCTTGTGTTTTGCCAGTAAAATTAGTATTTTTTATCTCCTCAACACTAAAATGTTGTTCTTTGACGTTTTTAATTTCAATTACTAAGTAAGAAGAACGATTTTTTAAAATTATAAGCACTTTTACTTACAGTTATATGGCAGTTTTCAAAGGATACTTGAACCCCTTACAGAATGCATGCCCAAAATAAAGCTCTTATGCATTCTAGTATTGCAAAAAATTTCTGTAGACAAAACTTCAAGCTTTGAATTTTTTTGAAAATCAGAGTATCCACAAAAGTGCAAATTTGATACATTCCAACGATAGATCTTATTGTATATACTTTACACTCTTTGAATATCAAAACAGGTCGAATAAAACCTGTCAAATATCCAAAACTTTGAAATGAAATTGTGTAATTAATAAATCTAGAATTTCCGTGTATTTAATGATTTGATCTATTGTATATTGTTCAATCAATACTACTAAATTTGATACATTTTGAATTTCAACTAAATGTAAAATTTTCAATGTAGTGTTTTTCAGTTATAAATGCTGATAGGAATTTTAAACTATTTAACCTCCATTTTGTGAGCTACTGCAATTTCCGAAAATTAAACTTGAACTGGTTTCTTGTTAAGCATTGTACTTTTAATTTTTTCATTCTTGAACTTTAAAAGATTTACAGTTTCAAATTTTCTATGCAAGACTTCCAATAAGGCTTAACGTTTCAAATCAAATTGCTAATCAGCCTACTTAAAATTGATCGTTTTAAAGAAGCTTCGGATGAAAACGTTTAAATTTTTCATTTTTCAATTTAAAATTCCAACAAATTTACCGTATTATTAATCAAATACATTTATTGAAGCAAATAAAGTAAACATTAGGTTAAAGGGCTTCAATGCAAGTTTAATCATTTTAAAAAACTATGCTTGATAAAATCTGATGAATTATTATGTCGTGATAGAATGATTTACTATCCAGTTAATTTCAGTACGCGACAACCATCTAATAAAACTTGCTTTTTCATATCTGAAGATTATTTCGCAAATGGCGTAAAACTTGCCATAAAGTGGTCCGTATACGATTCGTGTGCTAATGAAAAATTCGTGCAATGAAAATAAATTAGTTACAGTGAATTTGAGACTTAGATTACTAGATGTTGGTATTGCCTAAAGCCTTTTTTATAGTTACTAGCATCATTAGTGACGCGCTTTACTCCCGTGTAGTTTTACGATTCGAGAGAAAAATAATATTTAAAACAAAATAACAATTTTGAACCAATATTTATTTTAAGGTTTATTTGTTTTTAATGTTATTTACAAATAATTTTTCTGAAATGCTTGAGAAAATTTTAGATATGCAAAATCAACATTACAACAACAAAAAAGGTAATCCTTAACTAAATAGTCAAATTTTCGACACCAAAAAAAAAGGAATAGGTTCTCAACGAAAAGTGTTATAGTTGATATTTCAATCCAAAACAATATAATTTAGAATCAAAAACAGTTGTATTAATCTAAAAAAGACAAATGTTCATCAAAATAGTTGAATTCTCAATAAAAAAAGGTGAAATTTCAACTACTTGAATTTTTAATCAAAAAAGATTAAATATTTTTCAAAATAGACGAATTTTCTACGAAACAGCTTCATTTTTCCACCCGGATATATGAATTGAAAAAAGAATGTCGATTTTCAACCAAAAAGTTTAATTTTCAACTAAATGTGTGAATTTTCTATGAAGAAAATTAATTTTCTATCAAAAACATAAATTTCAACTAAAATTATAAATCTTCAAAGAAAAAATGACTTTTTTACGAAAAATTTGAACTCTAAACAAGAAGATAAATTTTTAATCAAGAAAATTAAATTTCCGCAAAAATAGACAAAGTTTCTACAAAATATTTACATTTCCAACCAAATAGATAAATTTTGAACTGATTAATGAATCCTAAGCCAAACAATTGAATTTTTGGGAAAGTAGTTCAACTTTAAACAAAGTAGTTGAATTTTCGAACAAAAACGATGAATTTTGTGCAAAAAATATAATAGTTCATATTAAAACCAAACCATATTTAAATTTTAGATTAAAAACAGTTAATTCATCCAAAAATACAAATATTCAACAAAATAATTCCATTTTCAGCAAAAAAGGATTTTTCAGTCAAGAAAAGAAATGATAGGCAGGTTATAATTTGGAGGCTAAATAATTTTCAATTCAAATAAAAATTATTAGTAACTACGTATTTTTCAAAATGAAGAATATCTTTAAAGGTTCTCAGTAATATTAGGAAAATTTTGTTATTATCTTTAAGCTTCAAAATTTTATTTCTAAATCTTCAAAAAACTACATTCTGTTTTGAGTTTTTTCTTTATCTTTAAAATTTGTAAAAGCTTCTAAAATATCTTTCAAATTTATTCGAATTTTTCCTAAAATTTTAAAAAATTTCTTCAAAATTATAAAAAAGACTTTAAATCTTCCAGAATCTTCTTTGATAATTTTTTAACCTTTTAAAATGTTTTGCAATGTTTTAAAATAGTCTCTTAAAATAAATGTTATAAAATAAAAAATCATTGACAATTTTCCGCGAAATCGTGAGACATTTTTTTATTCTCTTGACATCTTTCAAAAGTAGTAAGAAGCTTTTAAATTTTTTGTTTTAAATCCTTAAAAATCTGCATTTTGTTTTGAATACAATGATTTTAGTGTCCTTTAAAAACTTATATTTTTTTAATTTTGTGATCTTGCAAAACTGAAACATTTTACTTTAAAATATTTTACATTATTTCCCGATATTTTAGGAAATCATTTGAAATGTTTCAAATGTGTTGAAAATATTTTCTTCAAATTAGTTTTTGAATGAAAAAAATAATTTAAATTTTCCCTGGAATCTTGAGAAAAAAATGTATTATTTTAAAACATTTAAGAACCTTAAAAAGCTTCAAAAAAGAGCTTTACGTTTTGTTTGAAATTTATTGGTATCGAAAATTTTTTGGTTACTGGTACCTACAATTTCTTCATCGTTACCTGCAGTCTATACATTACGTAAACAAAGATATTCTAGTTTTTTTTCTATAATTTATTTTTCATTATCCCTTAGAATGTGTAAAGATGAAGAAAAATTATAGTCTGGTAGCAAAACGTTGAGAGCAGAATCATTTTCCAATATTGAAAAAATATTACAATTGACATTTTCTCTTTTATCAATAATGTTTAGAAAAATTCAGAAATAATTTTTGTCATCAGATAGAATTATTTATTTGGAAATTTTAATTCAATAAATTAATGATGCAGAAAATTCTCAATCTTTATTAATAAATAAAACCATATGATCGTACTTAATATGTTTAACTTAGAATTTCATATGGTCGAGCGGTTGTGAATTGAATCATTTTCTAATTTCTTGAACATTTGGTCACAATTTAAAAACAGAATTGCTGCCCTTATTATTAAAGAATCATTGACAATTTGAATTTTTATTTTAGAAATATGCTTTCAGAATTAAAATTCCTCATCTGGCAATTTCGATTTATAACATTGCAGTATGTAACCAATCAGGTATTTAACAACAATCGGTGCGAGATTTTCGATAATTTCGTTCCACATATTTTTTTTAGATAGGATGTGATCGCTTTTACAGCTAACCATTTTTAAGGTGGATTTTCACTTGAATATTTAAACAGTTAGTTAACTGCTCCTTTTAAAGTATTTTCTGTTCTTCTTTGAAATCAAAGAAGATTACTCGTATCTAAGGCAAAATTACGTAGAATTATATCCAGTTTTTTTTTCATTAATTTTTTTCTTTCCTATTCTTAGGCTTTTTGTATTCAACTTGACCCATTTTCATCGTGGCGTAACATCTTTCTTTTGACTTATTCCATAGGTACTTGAGACTTCAATTAGCTTATTATTGCCTACAGTTCTGGAATTTTATGAAAGACTGCAATTTAGGGATTGATGAAATCTCTTATTACGAACATTGATTAAATGCATATTTACACCTTCAATACTATCAATTTAAAAGCGATAAATCATTAATAATTATAATAATCGACAAGTCTGCGCCACTAATACATTTTGTTCGCAGCATAAATTTGGTTCGCAGATATGCTTTTATGATTTCCTTCCTGTATATTTCTTCCATTATCATTTTCAGTTGATCACTTTTTATTTTTTAATGATTTAAAATACTTGGAATAAGGAAAAAGTATTCAGCCTTTTGGATTTTGGATATTAGTTTCCGTAAAAATAATTAGACCAATTGTTAAAATGTATTACAATTGCACTTATTAAATTTTTTAATTTGAGGTTCCTGAAATTCTTTAAATTCTTTGAATTCTTGGTATATTCTGAATTCCTTGCATTTCCTAAATGCTCTGAAACTTGTGCATTCCTCAAAAATCCTAAATTACTTGTATATTCAGAATTTTGTGAATTTTTTGAATGTCCTGAAATCCGTGAATTCTCTGAAATCCTGGATTTATTGTAAAATATTCTTAATTCCCTAAATTTTCTAAATTTCCTGAATTCCATAAATATTTTACATTCCCGAATTTTCTTGAATATCCTTGAATAACCTGAATTATCGGAAACACCCAAAATTCTTTGCATTCCATAAATATGTCGAAATATTTTATTTTTATGAATTCCCTGAAATGCTTGAATATTCGGAAACCCCTGAACTTCTGGTATATTCTGAATTCCTCAAATCCCTCGAATTCTTTCAATCTTGAATTTCTTCTTGAATTCCGTGAATTTAGAATAATCAGGGAATTCAGAAAATGAACTCAATTTCCTGATTTTCTGAGATATTCTGCATTCTATTAAATCCATGAATTCCTTCTATTCATCTGAATTCTCCTCAATTTCTCAAATATTCTGAAATGTCTGATACAGAATTTGACTCCGTTCGAATCACTAACAATGTTAAAAACAAAAAATGCCCTCTTCTGTTTCAGAAAAAAATTAGAAACCAAAATTTACTCTCCTCAAACTCAATACAAATGTTAAAAATAAAGAATGTTTTTCTTCAAATTCAGAAAGGAATTATTTAATATAAAATTCAAATGAATTGAAAACAATAATTCCCTTTTCAAATTCAGAAACAAATTATGTACCAAAATTTGCTCTCCTGCAATTCAACGAAAAAGTGAAAAATAAAAAAATGTAATTTCCCGATTAAAAAAAAAAGATTCAATATAACAAATTCTTTCCTCTAATCATATGAAAAATATTAGATTAAATACTTTCACTATGATTCATGATGATAAATTTAAATTTATCATATAAAAAATGTTGAAAATAAAGAAGCTACCCCGCTGAAACTCAATTAAAATATTAATCAAAATGATCGAAATAAAAGACTTCCTTCTCCAATTCAGAAAAATATTTCCTTCCTTCCAACTCAATACAAATGTTAAATCTGAACATTTTCTCTTTCAATCCAGAAAAAAGCTGAAATTAAAAAATTTAACTCTTTGATTTCGAAATAATTTCAGATCGAATTCATTTATAATTGAATCATTTGATGTGATATTAAGTGGATGACATTCAAAGTGATTGATTAAGAAATGCTTTTTGTTATTTTTTAATTTTTATTAATTTGAATTCAGAAGAGTTATAATGCTTTCATTTTGTATTTAAGGATTTATTACTTAAATCGAACAATACAAAAATTTTGTATAACTGGCAAAGGACCAAAATTTTTGTTTCGTTTTTAGAGGCCACCCCAAAATATTCATTCGTAAAGAAGCTTCTTCTTACAGAGAATAAATCGAATAACAGATATTCTATTATATTTTTTTTATTGGATCAGTTTCGTATCATTTTAAAAATAATTACCAAAATAAATATTAGAAAAAATTAATTGCGGATTTGTAAGCTTCTCATGTTTTCAATTTTAAGAATTAAAAACGGAGAAAGCTGAACGCGTGCCTCGCACGCGTGCATTTACTGCTAGTAACTTGATATTCTTTGATTTTTATACCATTAAGCCTAACCCTTTTGGGTTAAGCGTGACTCACTTGGTTCTAGCTGTGGATCAGGGAGTTCATGTGAGAAAAGTGATGAAGGGAGTTTTAGATCAATCTAGAATTCCCTTGTTTCTATTATATAAATAACATGTTCCTTCCGCAGCACTTCTTTGACCCAGCTCATTAACTAATCTCTCCAGCAAGCACTCCAGGCGAAGAGCTTTACAAAGTCATTATATGAAGCTCTTTACTCGGGCCTTATATAGTGTTCAAGTTATTTCGTTTCAGGCGCCATTCACCGCACTGACACTTTTCATCATACATTTCTCATAAACTATTTGTCGCCACATTTTTCTGTCCTGGTAGACTTCCTTAGCTTCCTTTACGTCAATGCATTTCCTCATACAAGTTCCTGTATTTCAATGGCACTTTATATTTTTTGGAATTAGGGTCTCATTCACACATTCCAACCACTCTTTCCTCGGTCTGCTTCTTGGTACGCTACCATTCACCTTACCTCGATATACTTGTTTCGTCAGTCATTCATCTTTGGTTCTCTGAACATATTCAAATCATCTCAATAAATTTCTTTGAATGTTGTCAAATAGTGTCTCATATCCACCACATTCTTTGAGAATTCTCTCATTATTCGCTTTGTCCATTGGCGCTTTACCACACACAATGCGCAAGTATTTCATTCGAACAGCATTAACTTTACTCTTATCCTTTCCTTGGTATGTTCAGATCTCGCTACCGTAAATCACAGTGGGTGTAAGTACATGATTACATATCGCCATTTCAAGTTTACCTGATATATTTTTACTTCCGACAATGGATCCTTTCCTGCCAGTAACTTTTGAACCCTCGTTTATCTTTTCTTCATCAGTAAAACTACCAAGATATACGTACTTATTAACTTGTTCTATCCTCTCGTCGTTTAGGGCAATGTTGCACACTGTTTTTCAACTTTTTCTCCAAGCACTATCATTTTTGTTTAATATACGTTAATTTTCAGACCCATGTTCATCATGCTAGCATTCAGTCTGCTGAACATTCTTTGCAAGTCTTCGATTGACTCTCCCATAACAACCTTATCAATTGCAAACGCTAACCCACGTACCTTCACTGTCCCGAGATCCACACCTTCGTCGAGGAGTTCCATTCTTAGAAACTTTTCCATGAATATAATAAACAGCCAAGTGGAGATAACGCACCCTTCTTCACTACCTTGCTTCATATCGAACCAGTCACTCAGCTTCCGATTTACTCTCACACTCGCTTCACTACCTGCATAATTATATTGATTTAATTGCTTTCAGGCGCCATCCATTGACCCCGCACTCTCCCAGGACTTCAAAAAGCTTGCTTCTATTCACCGTATCAAACGCTACTTCCAGATAAATAAATGCTTAATATCTGATTCGCACATGATCTTCCTGGCATAATTATACATTGGACTCTTTAGATGCTTATCAAGCTGTTACCTCAGTGATTATTGCAGTTGTGTTTATCTTCTTTCATTTGTATATTGGGACGATGATCGCGTTTTTCCAGTCATCTGAAACTTCCCCAATCTCGATACATAAGTTTATCAACTCGCACAGCATGTGAGCTATATATTCACCTGCGTATTTAAGCATTTCAGCGTGAATGCGATCCATACCAGGAGCCTTACCATTCTACAAGTCCTTAATGATATTCCGAACCTCAGAGACACTAATTCTTTCAACCGGGTTATCCGACTATCGTGTTCTACAAGTATGTTGCAGACGTGCTGTCCTATAGTTTCACCTCCGAATGATTCCTTGGAAGCGAGGGGCCATTCACTCGCGAATCAAGGGGTTTAGCGTTTGAAATCAGTAGGAAATCAAATGCAACAAGCATAACACTTTGTGAAACCATCTGAAATCAGCGGAATCTGAGTGGATCTTTTGAAAAAGATTCGATAATTTTAAAATTAGTGAAAATCGAGTGAA
>JAABKJ010002145.1:0-28648 GCA_011634705.1 Andricus grossulariae
AGAGAGAACGAAGTCATTTTGAAAAATTTTCCAGCCCCCCCCCCCCCCTTCTTTGTCACAGACATCGCACGTTTGATATAAGCCTAAAATAGTGATTTTTCACGAAAATAGGGAAATAAATTCTTTTACATAAAATAATGTATGGGTGCCATATTGAAAATAGCAGAATTTACAAAGAAAGAAGAATTAACTTCAACCAAAGACAGTTCAAATTTTAACCAAATAGTCGAATCTTCAAGTCAAGAAGACGAATATTTGAATAGACAGTTCAATTTTTAACGAAAAAAGATGAATTTTCAACCAAGAACTTTTCTAACAAAAGAGATAAATTTTTAACCAGGCAGTTGAATTTTCTAACAAATAAGATGACTTTTTGGCAGAGTAGTTGAATTTTCAACAAAATAGTTGAATTTTCAACCACATAGTTGAGTTTTCGACCTACAAAGCTCAATTTTCAACCAAGAACTTTTCTATCAAAAAGATCTATTTTCAACCAGGTAGTTACATTTTCGAACAAAAAAGATGACATTTTGACAGAATAGTTGAATTTTCAACAACATAATTCAATTTTTAACAAAATACTTGAATTTTTAACCACATAGTTGAATTTCCATACTTCAACGATGAATTTTCGATGAAATAGTTGAATTTCCAACAAAAAAAAAATTAATTATCAACCAAATAGTTGTGTTTATAAATAAATAATCAAACTTTCAAGTAAAAGGTACAAATTTAAAAAAAAACAAAGTTAAATCTTCAACCTAAAAAGATGTATTTTCGAACAAATGGTGGAATTTTTAAACAACCAAATTTTCCAAACAAAAATATTAGCATTTTCAACTAAATCGTTAAACTTTGAAGCCAAATAGTTGCATTATCAAGACAAAAAGTGGAATTTTTTAGAGGACAGTTGTATTTTCAAACCGAAAAGACCAATTTTCTATTCAAACGGATGTATGTTCAACAAAACATTTCAATTTTTAACAAAATAATTAAATATTCAACAAAATAGTTGAGTTTTTAACAAAATAATGAAAAGTTCAACAAAATAGTTTAATTTACAACAAAATAATTATATATTCACCAAAACAATTGAATTTTTAACAAAATAAATCAATTTTCAATAAAATAGTTCAATCGTCAACCAAACCAGATCTATTTTTAACCAAAAAGTTGCATTTATAACCAAAAAAGATGAATTTTCTATCCAAACAGACGAAGTTTCAACCAGGAAAGATTTTTCAGTCAACAGAGAAAAAAATCTCAACCAAA
This sequence comes from Andricus grossulariae, assembly GCA_011634705.1. Lineage (NCBI taxonomy): Eukaryota > Metazoa > Arthropoda > Insecta > Hymenoptera > Cynipidae > Andricus > Andricus grossulariae. The sequence goes on from JAABKJ010002145.1 coordinate 1,273, forward strand.
TTGTTGAATCTTCAAACCAAAAAGGCGAATTTTCAATATTGATTTTGAACCCCCCAAAAAAAAAAGAATGTTCAACAAAATAGTTCAAATTTCTACAAAAAAATGTATCTTCACCTAATAAAATGAATTTGTAACGTAGTCGTTCAGATTTCAATCAATTAGTTGAATTTTCAATTAATAAAATTAATTTTCTAACAAATTGTTGAATCATCTACTAAAAGCGATCAATTTTCAAGAAATGATGGAAGAGTTAAATTTTCAGTAAAGAACATTTATTTTCAACAGAAAAAAAAAATTTTCAACAGGAAAAAATTTTTTTTTTTTTAAATAGTTCAATTTTCAACCAAAGTGATGGATCTTCAACTAATAAAATTAATTTTTAACGACATTCTTCAACTTTCAATTAAACAGTTGAATTTTTAATCAAGAAGATTAATTTTCTAACAAAAATCGAATTGACAACAAAATACATCATTTTTCATCCAAATTGTTGAATTTTCAACCAAAAAGAATTTTCGACAAAACAGTCGGATTTTTAAGTCAAATAGTTGAATTTTAAACTAATAATGACCAATTTTCATTTTAAAATGGAGTAGTTACATTTGCAGTTGAAGGAAAGATGTCAAGCCAAAATAAGAAAAACGAATTTATAACAAAATATTTATATTTAAAAAAAATACTGAATTTTCAATTATAAACGAGCAATTTTCAATCAATAATGAAATAGTTAAATTTTTAAACAATAGAATAAATATTTGACAAAGTAGTTTCATTTTAAACTGAGTATAGATGAATTTTTAACCAAAAAAGATGAATTGTCAGTATAAAATTGAATAGTTGAATTTTCAACTAAAAACGATTAATTTTCAACTAAAAATAGAATAGTTAAATTTTCCAATAAAAAAATCAATTTAAAAAAAAGAACTTCCAAGATAATAGCTCAATCTTCAACCAATAAAATTATTTATTAACAAAATAGTTGAAATTTCCAGCAATAGTTGAATTTCAAACCAAAAAGATAAATTCTTTAAGTAAATTACTGAATTCCACGTGGATTAAAGAATTTCAAATGGATTACTGAATTCCAAATATATTATGGAATTTCACATGTATTATGGAATTCCACTCAGATTACAGATTTCCATGTGCATTGAATAATTTCAGACAGATAAAAGAATTCTAGACAGATGACGAATTTCAATGCGAATTATGAAATTCCACGTGGAATATGGATTACTGAATTCCACATGGATGCCAGAATGTGGAGTACCGTATAGATTATGCAATATAAAGTCTATATAGAATTTTAATGGATTTCAAACAAAAATATTTCCACGAGCAGCTCATTAAATGGAAAACTTTATGTCAGAGAAAAAAAAAGAAATCGACTCTTAGCGAGTTACACATTTGCAGGGATTCTCGGCAACGGCAAGCAAAAACGGATGAAGGACAATAAAATTCGCTCGTAGCAAAAGGAGCATTTTTTTCGCGGACGTGATTTTACTAAAAGCAAAAGGCAACTCTTACGCTCTGAACACAATTCAACTGGAAATATAAAATGTTACGGTTTGGTTTTACGATAGCGTGTATATGTGCTTCATTACTGTGTCGTAAAAACGTGAGCACTCGCGAAAGTAATAATATTTAAAAGGATATCTCCCATAATAAAATTCGGAAAGCCCCGACAGAATTTCCAGGAGTAAGCAATAAGCAGATATAGGGATGTGGAACAAATTTGTATCAAAATAGAGTAAAAATTTGCATGACAAAGGCCTTATGGCTAATTCCATAAGCAGATGGAATTGCTCCAAAAACGCGGGTCAAAGCTCACGAGAGATTATTTGGACTGAGTAGGAAAAATGTTCCCCTATTTTCCCTAGGAAGAACAATACTGACCTTTCCTGGGAAATTTTAAAAAGTATTTCCTAATCTTTGAAATAAAATTTCTAATTAATTTCTCCTTGCGGATCTCGAGACAGATTAAGCATTTATCAGATAACCTCCTAACTTACCCTTGGAAACTCTATAGAACTCAGGTCCTCAGACATATCGGTTTAGTTCGCCAGTTCAACTTGAATCCATTCTCTATTAATACTGCACCCCTTAATAAGCAATCGTGTTGTTGATTTTTAATTGTTCGGGTTTAACTTCCTCTCTTATTAAAGCTTCCGTTTTCATTCTTTAAAGTCTACTCCGAAACAATTTTCCTCCACATTTGAACTTTAAAATAATAATTATTCTAAAATTGCAATCAGTAACTTAATTTAATGAGTTGACTTTCGAATTACGTGCAATTCTTGTTTTAGTTTCTTGTGACCTATTTTTAATAACGAGAGTGCTAAAAAGCATTTGGGAGTCATATGTGGTTTGTAGAACAATTCTAAGCGGAGTCCTAAAGTCCGTGTCGTAATCCGGGTTATGGGTTAATGGTGAGCATAATAACGTTATACTCCAGATATAAACCGTACAGGTTACAAATCTGTTCTAAAAGCTACCCTTTTAATAAAACTTTATACCTCGTTTAATACAGCAACAGTAGTTATAAAAAGGGGCAAAAAGTTGAAAAGATTCCATGCACCTTTTTATGGTAAGTTTAGTACGTTATTTAAGGATAACTTTTTCAAAACATCATCTGGCAAAAGAGGTATTGATACAAATATTTTCACCAGACCTTGTAGTTGGCATTCAAGAACTATACGTTTGCAAATGCTCGATAAGGAATGGTTGATTTTGGAGATGGAAACTCCATGAACATTATTTAAAAAAAAAAACATCATTTACTTGCAAAAGAGGTACTGATTTTTAAAATACTTTGATCGAACCTTTTCGCTCGTGTGTAGGGACTATCATCGATAGGTTTTTTATAAGCAATTTTTTATTTAAAATACGGAAACTTAGTTTATCTTGTGGAATATCATTTAAAAATTGAAAAAACATCGACTGGCAAAAGAAATACCGATTTGCAATTTTTTTAACCCATCATTTTTATCTTTAGGGACTATCCTTCTGCAAATTTTTGGATAAGTAATTGTTGACTTAGAAGCCAGTAATCATAAGAAACATCTTTTAAAAGATGGTTCTTAACATTATTGACTTCCCATCATCCAAATTGACATTTAATTATCCAATAATCACATAAGAATAGACCCTCAATGCAAACAAGAAGGTTTTGTTAAAATATTTGAAAAATGAATACCTTTTTGCCAGACTATGATGGTTTTTAAAAACTGTTCCTCATGATGTGGTGTTTTCATATTCAAAATCGACAATTGCTTACCCCAAAACTATAGAACGATAGCCCCTAGACACAAATGAATGGGTCTGTTCAGAATTATTGAAAGATTAATACCAGTTTAGCCAGGCGCTATTGGTTTCGCGGTCTTTAAAATGTTTTCCCTATAATGATTACAGTATTTCGACACACGGGTTAAAATTGGAATTCATAAATTTCCAACTTCTATTCCTTCACGTGATCATGAATACACAAGATAATAGTATCAAATTTTCCCACGAAATCACTTTATCAGTGCCCGTAATTATTATTCTGCAATAAATTTAGTTCGAGATGTTGATAGGGTTCGAGATAGCCTAGAGCATCTTTGACAAAGGTGCTGGGTAGGAGGTGGGATTCCCGAAGGGTGCTCGAAGACAGATGGGGTAATTACTGTTACTATGTGTGCTGATAGCACACCCCACCGAATCCTCTAAGCCTCACAGGCTACCCAATCTAGTATCAGAGAACCTTTACTGCTAACCTACTTGAATAACCAAATAATTAATAATAAACAGACCTGAACAAGTAGAAAATTAATAATTGACAATCAAAACTTCCAGGGTCTTCTAGCAAATTTGAATTGAAAATTGATCATTCAAACTTGAAAATACAATTATAGGTTTTGCGGAAAATTTGCCTTGTTCAATAGCAGAGGAGTTCAAGCGACTGATGTTTAAAAGCACTGGTGCAGCTAGAGGAAATAAAACGAAATTGGTCTAACTAGTTACGCAGTTTGGTAGTGAGTGGCCGCTCCATAAGCCGGTGCTGTTGCGCGTGCCATTATCAATTTTACGAAGCAACAAAGTTTGCCAATCGTTCGCGTAATTACACGTCGATCAAATAACTAACGAACCGAACGCAACAGCCAGGACGAGTTACGTGTAGCAAGTTGATGGTTACAACCGCACACAAACACGATCTACCAACTTTCCTATTATATATCAACCCTCTGCAAGAATACTCGCTACGCTTAAAACGCCACGACAACAAGTTCGATAAAACATCACTCCACGCCGAATATTAATCTAGTCTGAAACCCACTGTCCGGTCTCTCGGTTCGCCAGGGAATTCGATTTCCGCCTTAGTATCGGAAATTGCCTTCCTAAAGGTTCTACCAATTCGCACTGAAAAAGAATCGTCATTTAGATGGCTGTGGACTTTATTCATTAGTGGGTTTTATTGGAATTTCAAATCGATAATTGTTTATCCAATTAGAGAAGGATAGTCCTTGATCACGAATAAAAAGTTCCGATCAGAATATTTTCAAACTTAAAACCACCTTTGGCAGTCGATGATAGTTCTTCAAAGATTTTCCTTGCGATTCCTGACGTCCTGGCTTCAAAATTGAACATTTCTTTTCTAACAATTGCAGAAAAATCGTCCCCAAATATAAGAGAAAAGGTCGGATGAGGAAAATTAAAAAATGTATCCCACTTTTCTCCCAGTCGATGATCGTTTGTCAAAGAGAATAGGTCTTCCTGGAATGCAACCAAATGATATTGCTGAAGGACAGCAATTGTCGAAGTTTGCCAAGGTCGGCGGAACAGAGGGTACTTATAGAGAACCAGAGGCAGGCTGAAAATTTATGACCGCAATGTCCATAAACCTCATCGTAATCGTATTCATAAGTATGCTTACATAGCTGGGGAGCAGACATGTCCCAGGTGTCTGCGATCCCACGACGAACATCGCAACGACCAGTGATACCAAACCCCTTGCAATACTGGGTGCAGGCTAGAAATACACTTGGAACACACAAAGGCCGAGGGTCTGCGGCACGCTTGATTGTCGCATAAATTAACCTCTGCTTAGGCAAAAGCGGCCCGTTGCCGTCGTTTGTTATGTGCGAGCAACTTCGCTCTGAGATTCGCTCATACGTGAACACCTCCAGTCCTCCAGGGAGTTGCGTTAATGGCTGTAAACTTGTACGGAAGCGCACGAGCAACCAGAAAAACAAAAAACAACCAACACCTTACCAGACGCCAAGTGCTTCATGAATTAGATTGTTTAAGCGGTCGCGTCTCCCTAATCCTTATAGTTTATGTATTATGGAAGGAGTTTTAGTATTGATTCTATTTTTTTTTAGGAAAGATGTGACTGAAGTCTGAACGTTTATAAACGAAACTATAAAATTTCCTAAATTTCAGTTACGTAAGCAAAGTTAAGGAAAGGCTAAATCCCTTCGACTTAGAAGATGATTTGTTAAATCTGTCCAATAAATTTTTAGATACTCCAACATTGACTGGCAAAAGAGTGTCTAAATAGTAAAATATTTCAACCAGACCTTTTTGATGGGATTCATGGAGAAGCTTTCTTTATTTTTAGGCTAATCAACCACCATTTGACTACTTATAACAATGTCAAAAATATGAGATCTTCAGATTCTTTAGATTAATGCTAGCTTTGTTACAACTTGCCCAATCAATTAGCGCCGTCGAAATTCTAGAAGCGGAAGCACCTGAGAGTTGGAGAAAGCGAGTTTCACGTACGGGGTGGACGAATATATAAATTGTAGAGGCTAGTCTACTCGAAATTTCGGGTTGTGTCTCTTCCGGTCGGCTTATACGACCAGGAATCTGATATAGGGCTGGACGGAGTTGGACAATGGGCAGGTTTGTTGGGTTGCAGTCCGACTGGCTATTTGCCAAGTACATTGTCCACGGGACGGTTGGTACAACTGAACTTCTCCCTCCAACACGTACACCCTACACCCGCATGCATATATTATATCAGGCAATGATAGAGACCACTTGGCAAGCACTCTCCCTTCCACTAATGGAGACGAGAAATTGTTTTTGCATGTTCCACCCCTCAGGAGAAATGGCAGATTTGTAACCTTACCACGTATCGATTCTAGAGCCTTGAAGTATCTTTTAAAATCTTTAGGAAGCTTTGTAAACTGTTAGTTAGAATCTTTAGCATTATCCACCTTCAAGAAACTAGTAGAACATTGCTAAAACATTCAAAAAGCGTAGTGTCGGAAAACATATTTCGGATTCTAAGTTCTCTGACAGCTTTTATTGTATTTTCACCGCGAGAGAATATTTGATTGGCACATTTAGCTGGAGGTGGGTCGAATTTTAATTAACGAATCGTGACAGCAAAAACGGCCGAATAAAGTTACGGTCGATGGAAGCCATTAGAACGCGAAATGCTCCCCGCGGAGTACGACCAAAAAGCCACGTGCGTGAAGCGGTTCTAGTCATCGAGAAATTAACATAGAGTAATTACCGAGCTGGGAAATCTATCCACATATCCATGATTATTAAATACGACATTCGAATTGAAGAAAGAAACAGAATTAAGAGAAATTGAATGTAAAAGTTGAATCCATTCCATTTGGAATTTTGATATTCCATTTTTTCGATTTTTAAAAGTTTCTTATAATGATTGATATCCGATCTTCTAAATCGGCAATTGCTTATTCAACAATTATCGAAAGATAGTCCTTAAACGTCAGCGAAAAGGTGCGATCAGAATCCTTTAAAAATTCATACCTCTTTTCCTAGTCGATGTTCGTTTTTCATTCAAAAATTTACAAACTATCATCGACTCTCAAAAGAGGCATTAATTTTTTAATTCATCTGACCGGACTTTCTCGTTGGTATTCGAGGACTATTCTCCCATAGTTGGAGAAACAATTCTTCATTTGAAATATGAGAAGGCGGCCGAACCTTATCAATGTTGGAAACAATTTTCCACACAGAATAAAGTTGGAAAATTCAAGCGCTTTGACGCGGACAATATTCCTGTTTTTTCCTGTTTCTTTTTTCAAGAACGTCAAACTTTTTTTAAACGTCGTTTGTCCTGACGTGTCGCTTCATTTCGTGCCTGCTCTACACTTTTGTTTCGCGCGGAACAATAAAGAGAGCACGTGTGCATAAGTGCTATGCTTCAACGTGAGTTTGTCGAACGAAGCGGAGGAAAATAGCACGAGGTAAGCAGTCGAGGAAAATTCGTCGCGACACTGCCGCATGGAAAAATAAACTGTACCGTGAATTTCCGGGAGATGCTTTACCGAGCGAAGAATTCACTTCGGGTTCGTTCTTCGAAAATTCGTTGGTTATACGCGAAAATTTAAGGGATCATCTTTCTCTTTTTAACTCGATCTCGGTCCGAATAAATCTACCGACCAGGCCACCTTTATTCCCGAGATCCTGAAATATTTATGCGGCTTCATTTTCGCGGCTTTTACCTCAATTATTTTCATTGAAGATATGTCAATATCAGGATTTAATGCTTCTGAATAGTTTTAACAACTCTGAAATATTAAAAAATGTTATTAAATGGCACTTCAAGTAACGTTAATGCGATACTAGAAGGTATATAGTGAATGAATGAATAATAAATAGGGAATTCCGGAAGGGTACAACAACTACAAGCTATCAACATACCAAAGTAACACTTCGCGGAACGTTTGTGCCACCTAAACACATACCAATGCTCGCCCACAAACTCGACTACCGGACATACCATCAGGGCTGCCTCCGGTACTCTAGACATCCTGACAATGTCTATCTTTCAGGAATCTAAGATATCGATCTCTGACCTAACCGAGTGCAAATTATCCCTTGCCCTTCGATATATCGATCTGTCGACCAAATTCGATATATCAAACCAAACACTTCAAATTTCGATGGTTTGTGGATTGAAATTGAGAGGTAATTGACAGGTGCAGAATCAGCTTGATCAGCAAATTATAAAAGATATATTTCGGTTTAAAAAAATGTATAATATTAGACAGTCACTGATTTATTTCTGAAATGTTTAAAGACTATTGGGAAGATTCTGGAACCTTTAAAAACTTTCAAAAAGCTCTTGGAGAATCTAAATTATTTTAGAAAATTATGGGAGATTGCGAGTCTTTCTGAAAGAACTAATAGCTTATCAAGAGGTTTCAGAATTGGATGTAAAGTTTTGATAATAGATTGTATAATGTTCTAAATTTCTGTTAGGTTCTAGAGATTGGTTAATGGATTAGAAGGATCTGAAATATTTCAAAGTTATTGCTTTTTTTTAGAAATTAATAAAAGGTTATAAAAGTTTATGGATGTTGTTAAAAGGTTCTAAAAGATTCTGAATGCTTATGAAAAGTTCTAACAGGTTTTTAACGTAGCAGAATAGTTCTAAATGTTACTAAATGTTCTACAAAGTTCCAAAAGTTTCAAACCAGTTACATGAAATTCAAGAAGTTGTCTAAGGGTCCGAAAAGGTTCTGAATATTGTTGCAAGATTCCAAAACGTGTTGAACGTTGCTAAAAGGTCATGAAAGTGTTCAAAAATCGCACGCTGATCGTAATGGTTCTGTATGTTAATAAGGGTTCTGAAAGTTTCCTGTTTTTTCCTGCAAGGTTCTAGTAGGCGCAGGATGTTGCTGAAAGATTCTAGTAAGTTCCAGAAGTTTCAAACCGGATCTACGAGATTCTAGAAGTTACTGAAGTGTTCTAAAAGGTTCTCGATATTGCTGAAAAACATTCTGGACATTGACGAAAAGTTCTAAAAGCTTTCAGAAGTTGCGAACCAGTTCTATGAAACTTTAAGAGATGCGGAAGGCTTCTACCAGGTTTTTAATGATGCTGAAATACTTGAAAAGGTTTTTGGTGTTGCTGAAAGATTCTAAAAAGATTTGGACCTTGCTTGAAGGCTGTAAATGGTTCTGGATGTTGCTAAAACGTTAAAAAAGGTTTAGAAAGTAAGAAAGCGATTTTATAAGACTGTCAATAGTTCTGCAGGGTTCTAAACTGTTATGAATCTTGCCGTAAGATTTAAAAAAATTCTTGACGTTGCGGAAGGGTTCTAGAAGGTTTCAAAAGTTGCAAACCGCTTCTATAAGGTTTCTAGAAGATGCGTAAGGATTTAAAGCAGTTATGGGTATTGCTGAGATGTTCTATAAGGTTCTGTATGTTTCAGAAAGGTTCTAGTATGCTCTGGATGTTGCTGAAGCATTCTAAGAAGTTCTGGATATTTCTGAAGGATAAGGAAACATTCTGTACGTTCTTGAAAAGTTCTTAAAGCTTCCAGAAGTGTCAAACCAATTCAGTGAGACTATAAACGATGCTAAAGGCTTGTGAAAGTTTCTAAATGATGCTGAAAGATTTTAAAAAGTTTTGTGCGTCGCTGAAAGATTTCAAAAAGTTGTAGACTTAAACTTGAGCTTACTTGAGCTTACAGAACAAGGTTTTAGATGTTTCTTGAGGGCTGTTAATAGTTTTAGATGTTGCTAATATGTTCTAAAAGACTCAAGAAGCTGGAAAACGATTTTATAAGACTCCAAAAATTTCTGAAGGGTTTTCAAATTTTCTGAATGTTGCTGAATGATTTCAAATAGTTTTAGACATGGCTGAAAGGTTGCCAAAAGGTTTTATAAGTTGCAAAACGTTTCTATAAGATTTCAAACGTTGCTGAAGGGTTATACAAGTTGCTGGATGTTGTTCAAAAGTTCTGTAAGATTCTGGGTGTTGCTTAAAGGTTCTAGTATTTTCTGGATGTTGCTGAAGCGTACTAAAAAGTTCTGAATCATGCCGAAGAATCAAAAAGGTTTTCGAGGTTGCTGAAAAGTTCTCCAAAGGTTTAAGAATGTTCTGAATCGGTTCGATATGCATCATTATTCAGAAGTTGCGTAAGGTTTCTACAAGTTGTTGGATTTTTCTTCGAAGCTCCATAGGGTTCTGGATGTTGCTTACGCTTGTTAGTATGCTGCGGATGTTGCTGCAGCGTTCTAAAAGATTTTGAAGTATGCTGCAGAGTTAAGAAAGTTCTGGACTTTGCTGAAAGGTGCCCAAAAAGTTTTGGAAGTTGCAAATCGGTTCTATAAGATTCTCAAAGTTTCTGAATGGTTATACAAGATTCTAGATATTGCTGAAGGACTCTAAATTCTTCTGGAAGTTGCTGAAAGGTTTTTACCGATTTCAGATGTTGAAAATCAGTTCTATGATCTTTCAGAAGTTGTTGAAGGGTACTAGAATGTTCTGAGAATGTTCTATGAGATTTTAGAATGCTGAAAGTCTCTAAAAGTTTTTGAGTGTTCTAAAAGGTTCTAAGAAGGTTTGGATGTTGCTCAAAGGTTCTAATAGGTTCTACAAGTGTCCTACCGGTTCTATGAGATTCTAAACAATGCAGAAGCTTCTTAAAGGTTTAGATAGTGCTGAAATGTTTTATAAGGTTCCTCGTCTTTCCTCTAATCCGGGGGTCACCAGGAGTCAGTTTTTGATTGACATGACGACCTTAGTTATTTACTTCCCTCTACCTATCGACTGACTGACATGCTCTAACCCATTCTTTATCTCTTTTTTATTTCATGCATGATTATCAGACCACTCAGAGTCTTTTCCAGAGCCAATGACCATTGGAACCGGAAAGAAATGCAGAATAGTAAGCAGTAGTAAGAGCTGGAGGGCTGACCGGAGCTCGAGGTTATTTACGGCTTGCACAGTGCGCTTTTTGTGCTTTGCTGCAAGGCGGTACTACGATAAAGCTCGCGTCGCTTATGCCACTCTAGTTTCGAGCTGAATTCCCAGGGACGTCGCAGGCTCAGCGATAACCCGACGAATACATCGACCCTTAGATTAAAACATCCCTCCGCCCGGCCCCTTATATTCGCCCGTTGCTCGTAGATTAAAACGTCGCGCTATCGGTCAAAGCATCGAGGGAGGGAAAGAGTGGACCATAGAATGAGGAAAAGGATAGAGAAACGTTGTCGATGTTCCGATGGCGTAATTTCGAAAGACACGAGCACTGAAAATTGCGAATGGTCTCTAAACGCGATTCTTTTGTGCCCTGGCATCAACGAAAATTTTCATCTCCGCAAATGAGGTACGACTTTTTATTGAAGTGAAAATTGCTTCCTGAAGCTTGAAAAAAGGTTCAGTTGAGTTTTTTCCATGGAGAAAAATTCTGATGGAAGTATAAATGAGAATTCTGATAGACTTGGGGAAAAACTGATGGGATAGTCGATAATTATTATTGTAGGTTGCTATAGGGTTTTACCACTTTACAGAAGATTTTTGACTTAGTAAAATATTTGTAGTAAGTCCTTTTATAAGGTATACTAAACATTGCTATTCAGTATTGCAGCAACTACTATACTTTAAATAAATGCCGAAATTCGAACTTCTGGAATATCAAATCGCTATAAAACCTATTGACGATGAAATTCTTTTCATTTCTGTTATTTTTATCGTATATTCGCTGTCGACGTATCGAAATTGTACATGAAAACGTGACACGAAACAATCGAATACTTCTAACCAAAAGATTTCTTCTGGGTCGACACAAGCGAGATTTGTAGAGATATCCGGATATTTCTGATGAAAGTGACAATCCCTTTTGACGCAGTTGATCCCGGTTGGACGCGTGCCGTTCGTTGATAACGGATTTGCCGACAATTCGACACGAAAACCAGCTTACAGTTCGATGCTCCTGTTTTTACGATTTTTATTCCCAGATTTGATTTTTTCCAAATCCGTCTTTTTTGCTTCAAAAAGAGACGTGTTAACCAATTTACTGTCCTGTTTCCATATGGGCAGATTCTATATTGAATTTCAGGGATCAGTTTCCCCTTTTCATTCTCGTTTTCTGCTCATATTTTTCTCAAAATGCCTATAATCCTTATATTTGAGAATTTTGTCTTATTTTCCCTTTTTTTTGAAACCGCGATTAATTTTTAAAGAATTATAAGAATCTTACAGGAATGGCTGGATAAATTATGAGTATCTTAGAGAAACTATGATCCAAAGAAAAAAGGAAAAATGAAATAATTCTACAAAATGAGATGTTTTCCCAAGTTGGGAAAAGACTAGACGGGTAACAGTGCGCTGATGATAGGGTCTACCTGTCGTCACCACGTGGGATGAGGACGAGTCGTGGACTACACTTTTGACTTGAATCTGAGCTTAAGCCTTAAGTTTTAAGAACATTATTTAATTGGATTTTTGAAAAAAATATTTTTTTGATTTTACCTTGAACAGAATTTCTAGATCATGTGGTGAGCATTGTGGAATTTGTAGAATGAAACATAACGCTTTGCGAGCGTGTCAGTACGTATTGTGGTAGTCCCATGGGATGGCAGAACAGAGGGAAACGGACCAACGAGATTCTCTGAAATTACGTATTTACGAGACGAAAGTCGGAGGGTCCGAAATGTCGTTTAATGCCAAATCCCAACACTGCAGAGCGAAAAAAGAGAGAATGCGAGAATTTGTTCCACGCGATCTATTCGATTTATCCTTTTCCACGCTTAAAAAGATCCTTATCGTACATTTTTACTGGAATTCTTACAATTTTTTTATCGAAAGAATACCGATATTCTGAAAATAAGTCTTTACTCACAGTTCGTCGCTCTGATTGGTGGACTAATTTCACAAGTGTTCGATAAAAACTTACCTGGAACAGAGGAAAACATTCGTTAGCTTTAAACAAATAACTTCAGAAATTTTTCTTTATTATAAATAGGATTGTTGGGAGAGAATTTTCAAAAAATTATTCTAGAAACTTCCAGAAACTTCGAGAACCTTCTAGACAATTTTGGGAAGTTCTAGAACCTTTTAGACGTCTCTAAAACGTCCTAGGAAATTCGGAAAATTTTTTGGAACTTTTAGAAAATCCTGTAATCTCTTAGAACCACCCAGGAGGTTCCAGGACATTCTACATTTTTTCCATAAACTTCTAGAACATTCTGGTGAATTCTAAAACTTCTGAGAAAGTTGTTCTAAGAACTTCTAGAATCCCACTGTCATTTTTGAGAAACCCTATAACCTTTAAATAAAATATAAATACTTTCAGGATTACCCGGAAAATTCAGGAACCTACTAAGAGATTTTAGAACCCCTTGGTATAAAATCCCCCGGACTAGGAAATTGGAAACATGCGGACCATTTTTAAAATATGTTGAAAAAAAAATGCTGAAAGTTTCAAGGAGGTGCTCAAAGATTCAAGTACGTTCTGAGTGTTGCTGAAGGATTCTAAAATGTTCGGTACATTGCACACTATACCTATAAGCTTCTAGAAGTTGCTGAAAGGTTCGAAAAATTTATAAATATTTCTGGAAGATTCTAGTAGGCTTTAAATGTTTTTGAAGCGTTCTAGAAGGTTCTGGATGTTGCTGATGGATTCTAAAAGCCTTGGGATGTTATTGAAAAGTTCTAGTAGGTTCTGGATGATAATGAAAGTTCTAAGTTGGGTCTGAATTTTAAACATTTTAAGTTTATATGAGAAACTTGATAAATAGGACTTTTGACCGTGTTTTGACAATTCTACCTAACTGTGCACTCTAGTGGTCATCCATAACCCAGTTTTTGAAACACCATGAATTAAATTCGACTCAGGAGTGACGTGGATACATTTTTCCGATGCCTAAACATTACTACGTTTATTTCAACAAATTCAATTTCGATTGGAAACCGGCGTACGGTTTCAATGCAAAATAACATACGGCGACGTGTGTTTGCATAACGAGAATCGATCGCTCATCCTTTAACCGTAAAATATGCACGTGACTCGCCCGATTCACCAGCCTGCTGCCACCACAGTTTAACCCGACCACGTGGCGTGGGTTTGAGATTCCATCCAGAGCGGAAAATGGAATTTGGGTCACTGAAAATCATGGGTTCATTGTTGCCTGTTCTTTTGAAATACATAACTCGAATTCGACGGAAATTAGCATTACTCGTTTGCCCTTTTTGCTCGCCAAACTCGATGGCCATTTGTGGTCGATTATCGCTCGTTTAAATCGAATTCGTTCCATGAAACGCGCTCAGAATACTGATCATAATTCCCAAACTTAGAATTTATATTTTGGAATTTAGATTTCAGATGTTAAATAAATTTAAGTTAAATATTGAAAGAAAGAAAAATATCAATTCTTTCAGAAGGTTCCAGACGACTTCGATAAAACATTTCAGAACATTCCAGAAATATCTGGAATCTTTAGGAAAATTGTATAATATTTCCCCACCTTTTGGACTTTATTTGAAAATTCTAAAAACTTTCGTAACTGCTAGAACCAGCCAAACCCAATTAGCAATTTTTATAACCCTCTGGACCCTTTCAGCAACTTCTAGAGGGTTCTGGAATACAATTGATTCGAGAAGTTGCTGAACAGTTATAAAGTGTCATGGAAATTGTTAATAAGATCTTGGAAATTCTAGAAGTTTTTGAAATGTTCTAAAAGATTTTGCATATCTATGAAGGTTTCTAGTAGGTTCTAGATGTTGCTGAAAGGTTTAAGAAGGTACTGAATGTTGTCGAAGTATACTAAAAAGTTTTGGATTTTGCACATTGTTTCAAGTCTGAAGTTGCTAATAGGTTCTTTTAATTTCTAGAAGTTTTCGAGGAGATCTAAAAGGTTCAAGATTTTTCTGAAAGGTTTTATAATATCGTAGTTGTTGCTGAAAGACACTGAAATGTTTCTAAAGTTGCTGAAAGTTTTCACAAATTCCTCAATATTTCTGAAAGATTCCAGTAGGTTCAAATTTTTGCTGAAGGGTTCTAAAAGGTTCTGAATTTCGTTGACAGGCTATATAAGGTTCAGGATATTATTGAAATTTCTGATCGGTTTTGGATGATGCTGGAAGTTTCAATGAGGTGCTCAAAGTTTCAAACAAGTTTTGGGTATTGCTAAAGGATTCTAAAATGTTCTATATGTTGCAAACTAGTTCTATAAGATTCTAGAAGGTGCTGAAAGTTTTAATAAGTTTCTGAATATTTTTGAAAGATTCCAGTAGGTTCGGAATATTGTTGAAGGGTTCTCAAAAGTTCTGAATGTTGTTGAAAGGTTGTAAGAGGTTTTGTATGTTGTTGAAGGGTACTCAAAGGTTCTGACTGTTTTTGGAAGGCTGTAAAAGGTTCTGGATGTTGTTGAAAAGTTCTAGTAGGTACTGGATGATGCTAAAAGTTTCAAGTAGGTTCTGGAAAGTTCTAAAAGGTTCTGAAATATTTTAAATATTGCTGAAAAGTTCTAGTAGGTTCTGGATGATTCTGACACTTTTAAGTAGGTTCTGAAAGTTGTTGATTGTTGATTCTAAAATGTTCTGCATGTTGCAAACTGATTCGATAAGATTCTAGAAGTCGCTGAAAGTTTCCAAAAAATTCGGAATATTTCTGAAAGCTTCCAGGAGGTTCGGAATCTTGCTAAAGGATTCTGAAATGTGCTAGATGATGTTGAAAGCTTTGAGTAGGTTTTTAATATTGCTGAAGGATTATAAAATGTTTTGTACGTTGCGATCTGGTTCTAAAAGATTCTTGAAGTGACTGAAAGGTTCCAAAAATTCCTAAATATTTCCGAACGATTCCAGTAGGTACTGAATGTTGCTAAAGGGTTCTAAAAGGTTTTGGATGTTGTTGAAGGGTTCCATACGGTTCTGAATGTTGTTGAAATGTTGAAGTAGGTCCTGCAAGTTTTAACTAGATTCTGAATTTTGCTGAAGGATTCTAAACGGTACTGTAAGTTGCAAACTTTCTTCAAACGTTCTAAGATGTTCTGAATGTTGTTTAACAGTTCTAGCAGGTTCTCAATGATGCTAAAAGTTTCAAGTAGGTTCTGAATGTTTGTGAAGGATTTTAAAATATTATGTACGTTGCTAACTAGATAAATTAGTTCTATAAGATGCTTAAAGTTGTTGACATTTTCCAAACATTTATGAATATTTTTGAAAGATTCCAATAGGTTCTGAATGTTGCTGAAGTTTTCTAAAAGGTTCTGGATGTTGTTGAATGATTCCAAAGAGTTCGGGATGTTGCTCAAAAGTTCTAGTAAGTTTTGGATAGCTCTGAAAGTTGCAAGTAGATTTTGAATGTTGATGAATGATTTTTAAAATGTTTTCTACGGTGCAAGCAGTTTCATTAAGACTCTAGAAGTCGCTGAAAGATTCCAAAATGTTCTGGACATTGCTAAAAGGTTCTGAATTATATTAAATATTGCTGAAAAGTTCTAACCGGTTCAGGATGGTTCTGAAGAGCACAAAACCATTCACGAAGGTGGAAATCAATCCTAAAATTTGCTGATAGGTTTTAGAAGTGTGTAAGAAATGATACAAAGTTCTAACGGGTTCATACCAAATTTAAAAGTTCCAAAATGTTATAGAAAGTTGTTCAGACTGCTGCGAGGTCCCAACATTTGCTGAAAGGTTCTAAATTCTCGATAAGTTTTTCTCATTTGCATATTCGACATTCTAAGGGTGAGACAAAAAGCCGAGGTACTTCTAGTGTCATCGCTCAAGCTTCTGTCGTCTCAGGAAGGGCTGTAAATTTTGATAAACTTTATCCCCGGGGATCTTTCGGCAGCGAGGAAGATCGATAGACACGACAAGAGGACCGTACGACATGCGTGTGTCTTAAGCAAACTGGTGCGTTGACATTTGTGGTTAATTTACAACCTGCTCGCGAACTCCTCGTAAGATCAAACTCTCAAATAAATCCAACTAATCACCCGACATTAGTCGGCCCGGACGAGACTAATGTGACTCGGGAAGGATTTTGGCGACGTAAAGATTTCACCCGTGAAACACTCTGGACGTCGAGCCAATTAGAGCGCTCCCTCCGAAGTGATGAAAATTGAAAAAATGAAGAAAATCGAGAATTTTGTATTGATGCTTAACTAGCTCCAATTAAGAGGACAATATTTTCTACTTTGTCCAATTTGATTTTTTTCCTTTACATCACTTCGAAGCTTCTCCTAATAAAAGGTCACATGACAGATTTCACATGAAATCGGGCGTACATTTTTCGGAAGAACTACAAAGTGAATTTTCTCAAAAAGGCCAACTTTAATTTTTGCCTTGACTTTGGTTTAGATTCATAGTGATATTTTAGTTGTTTCAACAAAATATTTGATTGAACCAACAAACTTGTTTGATTAAATCATGCAAATACTCCATCTACCAAAAGATTGATCAGCCATTGAGTCAATCTTCTGGTCCGAGGCCTACCGTTTTCGAAAGAATGTAAAGGTCTTACAGAAAGTTCCTTGTAGTTTCAAGAAGTTTATAAAACCATCCAAGCATATTTCTTTGCAAAAATTTTTTTCCTGACATGATTGCCTTTAATTTCCGGTATTTCCGTAAGTGACAAGCGAAAATTCCACTTTACCACGAAAAGCCTGATCGCTACCGCGAAAACAATGCAAACTGCAACGAGTCCATTTGTGGTGCGTGACGATAAAATTTACTACGTTATCGCTTCCCTCGATCGCAATGGTCTCGCGTGTCCAGAGCCACCACATTCGTCTGATTGTTACTCGCTCTCTTTCGAGAGGGAAAGAGAAGAGAAAGGGGATATCCCAGTAGACGTGGAGAATCCCGCTAGGTGAGAAAGCTCGTGACAGAGATGAAGCTACACCATTAGCACTATTTTTTACAGTTGCCACCGTTCCCAACTGAAAATTACACAAAGACACGTACGAATGGCAAAAAATACTCTTGCCAATGCGATTCCGAATATCCTTCAAAAGTGTCGTTGACAATTATCGAAAAAACGGGGAAATCGATTGACGCAAAAAATTAGACCTTTTCAGGAAAAGCCAACGCCAAGGTTCCAAAGTTTCTGATGAGTTTTTAAATGTCTAAAAAACTGCTAATGGGTTTCAGAGGGTTCTAAAAGATTAGGTAGTGTTCTGAAAGATTTTAGTATATGACAAGACCTTAAATGTTCTAGAACTTGATTATCGGTTCTATAAAATACTGAGAAGTTCCAAATGTTCTGAAAAGTTTACAGAGTTGTTGATAAGTCCTAAAAATTTGTATAAAGTATCTACAAGTTTCCGAAATGTTCTACAAAGATCTGGAACATTTAAAAATATTCTAATAAGTTCTGAAAGGTTCTGAATCTTGCTTCAGGTTCTAGGAGTTTCTGATAGAATGCAAAAATTGATTAAAGGTTTGAGAAGTTGCTGATAAATTTTAGAGGATTCTTCAAAGTTTTAGAAGGTTCTAAAATGTTCTAGGTGCCTGTAAAAGTAGGTTTCAGTTTTCAAAAGGTTTTTAAAGTTTCTGCTATGTTATGATAGTTTTTGACAATTTCTGAAAATTTCTGAAAGATTCTAGAAGCTACTGAACGGTTCTAGAACCTTATAAAAGTTCTAGAAGATTATAAAAGGTTGTAGAAGATTATAAAAGGTTCTAAAAATTGCTGAACCATTGCAGAAGTTTCTGATAGGTTCTAGAAGTTTTTTAATAAATTATTAAAGATGTTGGGATTCTATGCAGGTTTCTGAAAGGTTCAAAATCTTGGTTCTGGATCCTAGAAGCTTCTGATAATATGTAAAAATTGATGAAAGATTCTCGAAATTGCTGAATGTTTCTAGAAAATGCTGAAGGTTCTAGAAGTTGATGAAAGATTCTAAAAGTTCCCGATAAATTCCAGTATTCGCTGCAATGTTCTAAAAAAGTTACTGAAAGTTTTTGAATGTTGCTGAACGATTACAGAAGCTGATAGACTTTAGCAGCTCCTGACAAGTTCTAAATATTAATAAAAGATTCTAGAAGTTTCTGAACGTTTCTAGAAGCTACTGAAAAGTTCTAGAAGTTTATGAAAGACTCTAAAAGTTTCTGAAAAATTTCAGAAGATGCTGCTAGGTGCTAGAAGTTTTTAATAGGTCATACAAGTTTTTGCTTGTTTCTTTAAGTTGCTGAAAGGTATGAAAAGTTTCTAGCAGTTTCTAGATGTTTCTGAAAGGTTTTAGAAAATGCTGATAAGTTTTATAAAGTGCTGAAAGGTTCTAAAAGTTTCTGATGGGTTCCACGAATTGCTGATAGGTTCTGCAAGTCGCCGATAAGCTTTAAAAGTTACGGATAGGTTCTGGAAGGAGCTGAAAATATTTCAAAGTTATAAGAGGTTCTAGAAGTCTCCAGAAGGTTTTTGAAGTTGGTGATAGACTCTATAAATTTCTCGAATGTTCCTAATGTACCATTTCTTTCTCCAGATGATTTTTTAACCCTGTTTTTCTTCTTTTCATCATCCTCTCCTTCTATTTTCTCAATCTTACCTCCTAATAAACTCAAGATCTTCCCATCAAGCTTGAAACCCTTCAATAAAGTCAATCAAACAACTAGCCAAACATAGCCTCCATTTCTTGCGAAGTGAGAATGTCTCGGCGACTCGTTAGTTACTACTTGAACCGAATAGTGAATCCTCGATAAGAACAGGAGGGTCGGTGGTGGAGGTTATCTCGGGGCAATAAACTCGGACGGAACAACATCGGGGTGAGAAACTGTGGCCTAGCCTTAGGTTCAAGTAGGTGGGTGCTCGGAGGGAGGCTGGGGGCAATTGATCCATGCTTGGGTGGCGTTGTTCAAGAGAGGAGAGGAACAGTTTATGTCCATAAAGACTCTTTTACTATAAATAGACTATATATAGCACCTAGAGACTGTAGACCCAGAACTTGGTGTGAAACTCGACGATTGTTCGCACCACCAAAGTCACGGTTTGTGCCCTCCGGCATCGATGGAAGTAAGGATCCAGTGAGTTGAGTTTATCGGAGACGTTATTACTATGGAGGGCAAAGGACTCGGGTCAGAGGTCGTGCCAAGTTGTTGAAGCGAGCCGAACTCAAACGCGTCAAAGACGGCCGTCTCGACCACTTACCAGTACTTTGGATTAATCGGAAGTTTCGCCAAAGATCGGATCTAGGGTCGCCAAAGAGGTCATAATTAAATGCAATTGGATCGGAGGACCGATTAAGTTATTCACTTCATTCAAAATACAGTATCTCCAATCTTGGCAAAATTACGTTAAATCCAGGTTCTACAATAACGATACAAAAGCATCTCAATAGTAAATTAATAATAAAGGGCCGTCCACATAATACATTACCATTTTTTTTACCGCTCCACCCTGTTGACGACCATAGGTTTCTCTTACCCCCCCCCCCCCAAAGGGACATAGCTGTTGGCTAAACACGGATGTCACGTTTATTCTGCGTTTCCAGTGAGTTCAGTTGCCAACATGTCTACGTGAATACGGAGAAATTGGGTGTTTTTTTATAAAATAGGGGAATAAATCATCTAAATAAAATCAATGTAGACACCATATTGAATTGAATATGAATGTTTTTAAAATAATAAGATTTTACGAAAAAAGGTTTTATACTAAAAAGACGAATTTTCAATAAACAGTTGCACTAACAACCAAACAGTTAAACTGACAAGAAAAAGAGATTACACAAAAAGAATTTTGAAAAAAGTTTATTTTTTAACCAAGAAAGATGACACTTCTATGTAAAAGATGAATTTTCAATCCAAACGGATGAATTCTTAACAAAAAATTTGAATTTTTGACATAAAAAGATGATTTTAACAAAGTAGTTGAATTTCCAACAAAATAAAAAATACTTTCAACAAAATAATTGATTTTTCAACCAAATAACTGCACTTTTAACCTACAAAGGTGAATTTTCAACCGAGAAGATGAATTTTTTACCAAAAGTCGAATTTCCAATAAAATCCATGAACTTTTAACCAAGCAGTTGAATTTTCAACTAAAACAGATAAGTTTTTAACCCAGTTGAATTCAACGAAAAAATATCAATTTTGAATAAAATAGTTGAATTCTCAACCTAACGGATGAATTTTCAACAACAAAGATTTATTGTCTACAAAAAAAAAATAATTTTGAATAAAAAAGTTCAGTTTTCAAGTTAAAAAGTCAAATGCTTCAGAAAAAAGTTGACTTTTAAACCGAAAAGGTGAATTTCCAACAAGAAAGTTAATTTCGGGGTTAATTTTCAATCCAATAAAATGAATTTTCAAACAAGTAGTTGAATTTTTAACTAAATAATAAAGTTTCCAACAAAAAATGGAATAGATATATTTTCAAATAAAAAAATACTTTTCAACCAAAGAAAAACAGAACTTTTAACAAAATGGTTAAATTTAAATAGTTGAATTTTTAACCAGAGGTGAATTTTGAAAGAAGATAAATTTTTCCTAAATATTTAATTTTTCAACCAAAAAGATGAGTTATTCACCAAGAAGATTAATGTTCTAAAAAAAAACGAATTTTTGACAAAATAGATCAATTTTCTAACAAATTGATGAATTTTGAAGCCAAAAATATGATTTTCCAACATAAAAGTTAATTTTCTACCAAATACTGAAAATTTTGAATAAATAGTTAAATTTTCAATTAAATAATTTAATTTTCTACCAAATTATTAAATTTTCAATCCAAATATATTAATTTTCAATAAAATGGTTGAATCCTTAACCAAAAAAGATTAATTTTGCACAAAACAGTTTAAAAAAATTATTTCTCAGACAAAAAAACGGATATATAACAAAATAGATGAATTTTCAACCAAGAAGATAAATTTTCTACCAAAAAAGACAAATTTTCCACAAAATACATTATTTTTTAACCAAGCAGTTGGATTTTCAACTAAAACAGATAAGTTTTTAACCCAATTGAATTCAAAGAAAAAATATGAATTTTGAATAAAATAGTTGAATTCTCAACCTAATGGATGAACTTTCAACAAAAAAGTTTAATTTTCTGCCCAAAAAGACGAATTTTCAATAAAAGAGTTCATTTTTCATGCTAAAAAGTCGAATGTTTTAGAAAAAAGTGGTCTTTTAAACCGAAAATAAGAATTTCCAACAAGAAAGTTAATTTCGAGGTTAATTTTCAATCAAAAGAGATTAATTTTCAACCAAATAATTAATTGTCCAACCAACAATGCAATAGAAATATTGTCAAATAAAAAATTACTTTTCAACTGAAGAAAAAAACGAATTTTTAACAAAATAGATCAATTTTCTAAAAAATTGAAGAATTTTGAAGCCAAAAATGTGATTTCCAACATAAAAATTAATTTTTTTACCAAATACTGAAATTTTTAAATAAATAGTTTAATTTTCAATTGAATAATTTAATTTTCTACCACATTCTTGAATTTTCAATAAAATGGTTGAATCCTTAACCAAAAAATATTAATTTTCCACCAAACAGTTAATAAGAAAATTATTATCCAGACAAAAAAACGGTTATATAACAAAATAGATTAATTTTCAATCGGGAAGATAAATTTTCTA
This sequence comes from Andricus grossulariae, assembly GCA_011634705.1. NCBI lineage: Eukaryota > Metazoa > Arthropoda > Insecta > Hymenoptera > Cynipidae > Andricus > Andricus grossulariae. Next base: position 23,566 of record JAABKJ010002145.1, read on the forward strand.
ACAAAAAAGACAAATTTTCAACGAAATACATTATTTTTCAAAAGAAAAGAAACGAATTTACAATTAAATAGTTAAACTTTCAATCAAAGAAATATATTTTCAACTAACATGTAAAATCTTTTAAAAAAATGAATTTTCAATAAAGATGATTAATTTTCTACAAAAAAAGGAAATTTTAAAAGAAAATATATTAATTTTCAACCAAATAGTTGAATTTTGATAAAAAAAGATTAATTTTCAATTTAAAATATCAACTTTCTACTAAAAATGGAATATTTATATTTGCAGTTAAAAAAAAATTAATTCTTAACAAACAAACAAAAAAAACGAATTTACAACAAAATTGCACAATTTTCTACCAAAGAAATTAATTTTCAACCAAAATGATGAATCTTCAACATAAAAATAAATTTGGAACAATAATTCAACAGTCAACCAAATAGTTGAATTTTCAACCAAAAAGATGATATTTTTAACCAAGACGATTAATTTTCTACCAGAAAAGATGAATTTTCAACAAAATATATTAATTAAAAAAAAAAGAAACGAATTCACAATAAAATAGTTCAAATTTCAATCAAAGAAATAAATTTTCAACGAAGATGAGAAATCTGAAAAAAATGAATTTTCAACAAGGATGATTAATTTTCTACCACAAAAGGCAATTTTTCAACAAAATATATTAATTTTCGACCAAATAGTTAAATTTTGAACAAAAAAGATTAATTTTCAATTTAAAATATCAATTTTGTACGAAAAATGGAATATTTATAGTTGCAGTTCAAAAAAATTAATTTTCAACAACAACAAAAATGAATTTACAACCAAATAGTTCAATTTTCAACCAATGAAATTAATTTTCAACCAAAATGATGAATCTTCAACAAAAAAATAAATTTTGGACAATAATTCAACAGTCAATCAGCTAGTTTAACTTTCAACCAAAAAGATATTTTTTAACCAAGACCATTAATTTTCTATCAAAAAAGATGAATTTTCAACAAAATACATGAAGTTCCAACATAATAGTTGTAGTTTTATGTAAAAAATATTAGTTTTCAACAAAAAAATCGGACAATTAAATTTTCACTATAACAAAAAAAATTCAACAAGACTGAAACAAATTTTTAACAAAATAGTTAAATTTTCAATGAAACCGATGAATCTTCAAAAAAAAAATTATATTTTGAACCAAAAAGATTAGTTTTCAATTTAAAATATCAATTTTCTACCAAAAATGGAATATTTATATTTGCAGTTAAAAAAAATTAATTCTCTACAACAACAAAAAAACGAATTTACAACAAAATTGTTCAATTTTCAACCAATGAAATTAATTTTCAACAAAAATGATGAATCTTCAACAAAAAAATAAATTTTGAACAATAATTCAACAGTCAAACAAATAGTTGAATTTTCAACCAAAAACATGAAATTTTTTAACCAATACGATTAATTTCCTACCAGAAAAGATGAATTTTCAACAAAATACATGAATTTCCAACCAAATAGTTGTGGTTTTATGTAAAAAAGATTAGTTTTCAACAAAAAAATGGGACAATTAAATTTTCACTGGAAAAAAAAAATAATTTTCAACAATACTGAAACAAATTTTTAACAAAATAGTTAAATTTTCAACCAAACAGATGAATCTTCAACAAAAAATGAATTTTTAACAATGTAGCCCAACTTTCAACCAATTATTTCAATTTTTGACACAAAAATATGACTTTTTAAGAAAATAGTTGCATTTTCAACCAAATAGTTCAATTTTTAACCAAACGAAAGCGAAAAAATGAGGAAAAGAGGGGCAACGGGAAGCTTCTTGAAAATAGGGGAAAAATAATTCTTCCAAAAAGTGGCTAAAGAGGGGAAAGGGGAAAAGAGTGTAGTATGAAATGTGAAAGGGGCCATGCACAAATTACGTAACGCTGCGAGGGGGTGGGTGTGGGGGGTCATGTCAGACGTTACCCACCGTTATGTGTGTGTCAAAGGCTTCGTTACTAATCGTTACAAGAAGGGGGGGGGGTAGAATAGGTAAAATAAGCGTTACGTAATTTGTGCATGGCCCCAAAGAGAGATTTTCAATCATAGGGGCCGTTCAAAAAATACGTAACGCCTCTAGAGGGGAGGGTGGAGGTATTTTTTAAACTTGGTTTTTGCTCCCCCCCCAATTGTTATCGTATTTTATGGACGGCCCCTAAAATAAAATAATAACAGAAAAAAACGTGTCATAGAACCTTCCAACACTTCTGCAATCCCTATTTTCCAAAAACTCCTAGAACCTTCAAGAACCATAAAAAAAATTCTAAAACCCCCAGAAGGATTTATGTTCTATTTACAAACTTTCCTCTGGTTATCATCCAATTTATTAAAGTTTTACCATTTGTTTTTTGCCAAGTTCTATCGGCGGATCAGCCGGGACCGGGAAATCCGCACAAGAAGCGTGGAAATAGCACAACCCCCAGAAGGCACAATACAGCCGGAGAATATAAAACCAACGAAATAAAATATCGTCGGAGATGCTATCCATTTCATATAAGCCGATCAGGAAATACGTATAGGAGGAAGAATAGGGAAAAGCCGAAGCTCGAAACCAACGACATTGCCCAGACGGTTAAAAATCTCTGTACCCCCAACCCCCAACAACTGTAAAACCACCCCTAAACTATTTCGACATTTCATTTACTTCTGTCCTCCGTTCTTGTACTTCACTTTTCAATTTTAACCCCCCCCCCCTTGACCCATTGAATCGGTAGATTGTTTGTCCTCGACCCGGGAAGCTGTATTATTTTCTCTTGAAAGTGACCCTCTGTTCAAGCTTTCAAATATCTTTTTTCTTCCATTTTATTTCATTCTTTTTTCGTTTTAGAAATTCCATCGGATCTTTTTTTTTTAAGTTGCACATTGAATTCAGATCTTCTAGAATACGAGATATGTCCGGAAAGTATCCAACCTTGTGGTGTACGAGGTATAAGAGTTTGGCTGCCGAGGTAGTGTGAGGCCACGTTTCACCAGAAATTGCTGAATAAGCTGCTATGAATGGACAGATGCGTTACCGTGGTAAAGAACCCAGTCGCCACTTTTTAGTTACAAAAAAATATTTTTTTCACTAAGGCAGTTTAATATAATTACATTTATTTATAACGCAGTTAATGTAAAATGGAATTAGTAATAACATAAAGTATATTTATAATTGATTTTGTCATAATCTTCAATAATCAATCAAGAATCAATCGCTATTACCATAGTAATTAAAAACTAGAGCTTACATTTTTGTTCGAGATCTTCAAAAATCTACTTTTTTTAAAATCTTCACAAGTTTTAAATTATTTTTTAATCTTCGCAGAAATTCCAAATATCTCTTAAATTTGCTCGAATTTTTTTCTAAAATTTTGTAAACTTGCAAAACTGAACAATTTTGCTTTAAACTCTTTTGCGTTCTTCTTCAAAACTTTAAGAAATTATTTGAAATGAATTCTTGAAACGCTTTTAAATTTTGTTTCAAAATATTCAAAAATCCACATTTTGTTCAACATATTTTGAAATCTTATCAAATGTTTAATTATTTTTGAAACAGACGAATTTTCAACAAAATATTTGTATATACAATTAAAAAAGATTATTTTTCAACCAGTTGCATTTTTCATAAAAAAAGATGAAATTTAAAACAAAAATGGACGAAATTTATACAAAATAGTTTAATTTTGTAACCCTAAAATATTAACTTTTCAAAAAAAAGTTAGTTTAAACCCAAGTAGTTGAATTTTTAACCAAATAGATGAATTTTCTACCAAAAAGACGAATTTTTAACGAAATAGTACAAATTTTAACCAAAGAGATTAATTTTCAACTTAAATGATGAATCTTTATTAAAAAATAATAATTTTTAACGAAGTAGTTCAACTTTTAACCAGGTAGCTGAATTTTCAACGAAAAATGTAATAGTCGATATTTCAACTAAGTAAGATTTTAATTTTAAAACAAAAAGAATTGAATTCGTCCAATAAAATAGTTAAATTTTTAACCAAAAACTTGAATTTTCAATCAAAAATATGAATTTTAAAAATAAACAAAAATAATTTTCAACCATGTAATTGAATTTTTCACCAAAAAGATGAATTCTTAACAAAGAACAGAAAGACAGTTTTAAAAATCTTTCCAAATTTTTTTCTGAAATTTTCTTTAAAACTTAATTTTGCTAAATAGAAAATTATTTATAATTTTCTCAGGAATCTTATAAAGAAATGTTTGTTCCCCGGAAATACTTCAAAATTTTTGAAAAGCTTTGAAATTTTTTCTCGAGATTTCCAAAAAGTTACATTTTCTTTTAAATTTGGTGAAATACATTAAAATGATTTTTTAATTTAATTAATTTATTTTTTTTAACTTCTAAGCCTTCTAGATACTTTTTTAAATAATTCCAATTTTTTCTAAAAGTTTTACAAAATTTTGCAAAAATTTATTTTTAAATCTTTTGAAGATTTTTCCTAAAATGATGGTATTTTTACTAAAATGTTTTGAAAATTCTACATAATTGGAAAAACTGTCTTATAATCTTCTGGATTTCAACAAGAAAGATTAATTTTCTACCAAAAGCGATGAATTATTTTTACAATAAAAAATTCATTTTCAGACAAACAGTTATATTAACAACCAAATAGTTGAACTTTCTAGCTAATGAAACAAATTTCAATAAGATAGTTAAACTTTCAAACAGATACTTAAATTTTAAAACAAAAAATTCTTTTTTTTTACAGGAGAGTTGAATTTTCAACCAAGAAAGCTTACTTTTTGAACAAAAAAGATCAATTTTCAATTCAAAAGGACGAAAATTCGAACAAGAAAGTTAATTTTAACAAAACAGTTAGGTTTTAAGAAAATAATTAAATTTTCAACAAACTAGTTGAAGTTTTAACCAAATAGTAGTTGAACTTTCAACCTACAAAGATGAATTTTCAAACAAAAAAAAAAGAATTAAATTCAACCAAAAACACTTGCATTTTCAATCAAATATGTGAATTTTCAATAGAGAATTTTGAATAATAATAATAATAGAATAATTTTTGACACGCTCGCAAAG
>JAABKJ010002146.1:0-28647 GCA_011634705.1 Andricus grossulariae
TGAGATAAAAGTCAGATTTTGCAATTTCAGTTTTTGAATTTTCAGCCAAATTGAGAGGATAATGTGTTTTAACGTAGATTAATTTCTGGCATAGAGAGATTTTAATCCCCCGTTATAAATATGCGTATACTAAATTTCGTATACCTGTATACTGAATTTAGTATACCCTTATACTGAATTTCATGTACGTGCATGCTAAATTCAGTATATGCATATACTAAATTTACTGTACGCTGGTATACCAAATTTAAATTCATGTTGTGCATTCCTGCTTCCATTACATGTGTATTAAATCCAATACAAATTTTTCTAACAGTGTATAGTGTGAAGTATTATATATAATATTCATTTCTTTCATATAAAAAATGTATCAAACAAATGAATATTATATACAATGCTTCATACTATATATAAACTATATATAATATTTCCGCCTGGGTCTTGTTGAAAATGTAATATTTTTGAGACTCATCCTGCCCGATTTTATTAAAATAAGTACTGCAGTGCTATATCTGTTTTTGATATATAAAAGGTTGTTAAAATGGGGAAGTATGCGACGATGTCGATAAAAGTGACAAACGCGAAGAACGTTCGACAACCCATCGAAAGCGCGTCGACGAGTTCCGGAACACTTATGGGACGCCATTTATTTTATGAGGCTTCTTATCGGCATGCTGCCGGCCCATAAACACAACACCCTGTGAGCGGATACATTACTTGGCCATTGCATTGCGTTACGCGTATACATTTTATCGAGGCTCTTGCAGGTTGTGGCATGATTTAAAAAAAAAAAAAGATGAAAAAAGCTGTGTCGAGGCCTCCGTATGGGATAAACCATTAATAATAAAAATCAATCATGAGAAATAATTAGTTTATTGTATCTAGTGCAATTCGCGTTTTCGAGACTCAAAAAGCACAGCCACACACAAAAAAAATCTTTTTCTGGCCTGGGGGTCAGACCATGTTTATTATATGTGTCTGGGGTCACTGAAACCGAATCCGAAGTCCATTTTACCCCATCACGACAGGTTTTTCACATAATCTCAAAACGTCTTCACAGCCACACAAAAATAACAAATAATTCTAGCCTGGGGTCCAGTGCTCCCAATTCGGCTCCCCAACTGCACTGCGCATGCGTTGCATCGGCAGTCTCATTGGCTGTAAATGGCGCGCTTTTTTAAAACTATTGCCTGTGTAAATCAATTTTCCATAATAAATCATCATTGTGGAAATGATAACAATTAATTTTCAGATCCCAATATAGTCTTTTAGAATAGAAGGTGAATAAATTGTCTGATTGTACTCTTCACAAATGAATTATCGATTATAAATTCAAAGGAAGGAATACCTTTTTTCACCAATGTAAATTTTAAATAATTCATTATATTATTTCATACTTTGTGATTATCATATATTGTGAAAAATTGATTTGCATATTTAATCATTTCAAATAAGCGCGCGATCAGCATCCAATGAGGCTGCTGGTGCGACGCATGCGCAGTACGGTTGGGGAGATAAATTGGGAGCACTGCTGAGGTCATGCGATTTTTACTATATGTTTTTGGGGTCGCTGAAACCGAATCCGAAGTCCATTTTACCCCATCATGTCAGGTTTTTGACATAACTTCAGAAAAATATTATAATCCGAGCCCAATTAGCAGGTTACAGTTCAAAAAACGAGAATGACTGAAATTCTATCTACCTCTCATTTGTTTTTCGTTATTTATGATTTTTAAGGTCATGTGGTTATTGGAATTTTAGGTTATGGGGTCGAAGGCTGAAGGGGTCGAATGATTATGGGGTTAAGAGATTATGAGGTTCAACATATTAGGTATAAGGGGCTAATTGGGCTTGAATTACAAGATTTTTTAAGGTTATGCCAAAAACATGACATGATGGGGTGAAACGGACTTCGGATTCGGTTTCAGCGACCCCGAAAACATGTAGTTAAATGGCCTCACCCCCAGGCCAGAAGAAATTTTTTTTTGGTATGGCTGTGAAGTGTTCAAAATGGAAAAAGAGCATTAACTTTTAAAAAATCAAGTGAAATATTTGGCAATCAAAATTGGTTCTACTAAAAAAATTAGTAGCTGAAGCTAAAAAAAATTATGAATCTTCATGAAAAAATGACTTTTCAAACCAAATGGTTGAATATTAGGGTGGTCTAAAAATGCATTAAAAATTTTTTTGTTCCGAATTATCCTGCATATCGCCCGAAAATTTGTTCGAATCCGCACAAAAAATAATCCATTTTTTCGTTTGTTGATAAAATTGATATTTAGAGGTGACGTAAACCCCATGAATTCCAAACAGGTATTTCCCATATGAAAAAAATACGTTTTTGTAAATTTCATTCAGAATCGTCAATTTTAAGTGAATCGACATGAGTCTCGACATTTCTGTTCATAAATAGCCATAGAATACGAATAAAATATTAATTTTCAAATATGACCCCCATATGTCTGTTTTATAGGGTCCCAAAAAAACCCCATAAGTGAAAAAATGAGTTTTGCGAGTATCTGGCGCTAATTATGATTTTTAACCATTTTTTTAATACAAACTGTTTCTGATGCATGAAATACTACTTTATACTGATAATTAGATGTTTAAATGAATTGTTTAAACAATTTATTATTGTTTTTAGCCATTTTCTCTCAGAATGGAGATAGAAAGTCGCGGTTTTTTCAAAAATTTTCCACTTTTTATCCAATTTTCAATTAGAGTGAGGCAATACTTAATTAATGTTAACAAACATAATTTCTGTAACAATTTATTATTATTGTTAATAATATTATTTCAGAATAATGCTAGAAAATGGCAGTTTATTCAAAAATGTTCCACTTTTTGTGCGATTTTAAATTCAAGTGAGCTAAATAATTAATTAAAGTTAACAAAATTATTGGTTTAAACAACTTATCATTATTATTAATAATATTCGATTTGAATAATGCTAGAAAGTTGCGTTTTTTCTGAAATGTTTAGTTTTGCTTTGACTTTTCAGTTATGAACAAATAATAAGTGAACCTCAACAAGAATCATTTTTTAAATAGTATTGCTCTTTTTCAAGTGAATTATTTTTACTCTTTTCTCAATGTTGAAAAAATGTTATTCAAACAAAAAAGCTATCTTACACAAGAGACAAAAATGACTTATAAAAGTTTTGTTTCAAATTACAACAAGAAGTTTATTGTAAAGCGTAAAAGACAAATTTGGAATTGAACATATTTTTATATCAGCCCCCCCCCCAAAAAATATATATTCACGAAAAAGGAAGAGATTGTTCAAAATATGTTTCTCTCTAATGTTTATTTATTATTTTTTCATAGTTAAAAAAAGCATGCCAAAGTTAAACATTTCAGCAAAATCGCAACTTTCTATCGCTTATCTAAGAGACGATAGTTATAAACAATAATAAATTGTTCAAACAACTATTTTTGTTAACCTGCATTAATTATTACCTCACAAAATGAAAATTGGACAAAAATTAAAAAATTTTAACAACAAAAAAACCCGCAACTATCTGGTATTAATATAGATGAAGATAGCTATAAACAATAATAATTTGTTTTAAACAATTATTTTTGTTTAACTTAAATAGTTATTAAGACACTCCATTTTCAATATTTCTGAAGATTTGAAAAAATTTCAAAATAATTGAAGGGATTTTATCAAGAACTTTGGAGAATAAATTTAATTTAATTTCAAGGTATTTACTATACAGATTTCAATCATTTTATTTCAAGAGACATGGGAATTTAAAAAATTTTGAAGGATTTTATATGTTTTGAGTTATTTACAATTTTTTAAAGAATTTTAAGAGAATTAACAATGTTCAAGGAATTTTAAAGAATTTTTTAGGGTTTCCAAAGATTTCAAGGAATTTCAAAGAATTTCAAAAGATTTAAGGAATTTTCTAAGAATTTCAACAAATTTTCGCAATAAATTACAAGAGATTTGAAAAATTTAGGAAGTTTAAAATTTTTATGTGGCGTTTCTAAAATTTTTAAGGGATTTCAAGAAATTTTACAAGATTTTAGTGATTTTAAAGGAATGTCAAAGATTTACAGGAGGGACGACTGAAAAATCCTGAAAATAAAATTTCTGAAAAATGAAATTCCCGACACTTGAAATTTACCGTATTGGAAAATTCCCAAAAAATAAAATTTCGAATAAGAAAATTCCCGAATAATAAAATTCCCAAATCATAACATTCCTAAATAATAAGATTTCCGAATTGGAAAATTCCCGAATAATCAAATTCCCGAATAATAAAATTCCCGAATTGGAAAATTCCTGAATACAGAAATTCCATAATTATAACATCCCCGAATTGCAAAATTCCTGAATAATAAAATTTCCAAATTGGGAAATTCTCGGATAATAAAATTCCCGAATTGAAAAATTCCCGAATAATAAAATTCCCGAATTATAACATTCCCGAAAAATAAAATTCTAGATTAATAAAATTCTCGAATAATAAAATTCCCGAATTGGAAAATTCCTGAATAATGAAATTCCATAAATATAACATCCCCGAATTGGAAAATTCGTGATTAACGAAATTTCCAAATTGGGAAATTCTCGAAAAATAAAATTCCCGAATTATAACATTCCCGAATAATAAAATTCACGAATAATACAATTCTCGAATTGGAAAATTTCCAAATTATAACATTCCTGATTAATAAAATTTCCAAACTGGAAAATTCCCGAATAATCAAATTCCTGAATAATGGAATTACCGAATTGGAATATATTCCTGAGCAGTTTATAATATTACCGAATTGGAAAATTCTCGAATAATAAAATTCCCGAATTGGAAAAATCCCGAACAATAAAATTGCGTAATTATAACATCCCCGAATTGGAAAATTCCTCAATAATAAAATTCCCGAATAATGGAATTACCGATTTGGAACATATTCCTGAGCAGTTTATAATATTATCGAATTGGAAAATTCTCGAATAATAAAATTCCCGAATTGAAAAATTCCCAAATTATAACATTCCTTAATAATAAAATTCCCGAATTGGAAAATTCCCGAATAATAAAATTGCGTGATTATAACATCCCCGAATTGGCAAATTCCTGAATAATAAAATTTTCGAATTGTAAAATTCCCGAATAATAAAATTCTGGAATTGGAAAATTTCTAAATAATGAAATTCCCGAATCATAACATTCCCGAAGAATGAAATTCTCAAATTGGAAAATTGCAGAATAATAAAATTCCTGAACAGTTTATAATTTATTACTGAATTGCAAAATTCCCAATCAGGAATTTTATTATTCGGTATTTTACAGCGTCGGAAAGTTTATTTTTCGGGATTTTACAGTCGTCCTTTACAGGAATTTGATGGTTATTTTTTGAAAATTTTGATAAATAATTTAATTTTAATTTATATTCAAGAAATGTTTAATAATTTCTACTGATTTTAATGACTATTTACGATTTTCGAAGATTTCATGGGATTTTAAGGGATTCATCGAGGGATTTAGAGAATAATTTAAATTAAATTAAATTTTAAGGGATTTCTACGGATTTCAATAATTTCAAGAGACATGACGGAATTAAATAAATTTTGTAGGATTTCCAAAGATTTAAGGACTTTTCTAAGAATTTCAGCTAATTTCTACAGAACTTTAGCGCGTAAATTAAATTTCATTTCAAATAATTTTTAAGGACTTTAACAATTTTAAGGAACATGAATGAAAAAAAAAATTTTAAAGATTTGAAATATTTTACGTTATTTAAAAATATTTCAAAGATTTTAAAACATGAATAATTTTTAGAGAAATTTGCAATTTGGGGAATAAAGTAAATTTCATTTCAATGGGTTTTCAACAAATTTTCAACAAAATAGTTAGATTTTCGGCAAAAAAATTCCTTTTCATCCGAAGAAGAAAGAAGTTTTTTATTTCAAATAGCTCATATTTTAACCAAAGAAATGAATTTTCAATTAAAATTATGAATCTTCAACCGGAAAATTAATTCTTAACAAAAGAGTTTAACTTTCACCCAAATAATTTTACTTACAACCTAAAAGATGAATTTTCAACTAAAATGATAAATATTTAACTGGAATGCTTGAATTTTTATCCGAAAAGAAGAAGTTTTTAACAACAAGATTAACTTGCAAAGAAAAAGATAATATTCAACAGAAAAATCGATTTTTAACAAAATATGTGAATTTTCAATGAAATAGTTGGATTTTCAATTTTTGAAAAATTTCATCCAAATTGTTGTATTTTGAACAAGAAAAGATCAATTTTTAACCATAAATTGACATTCAAATTTTCTGTTCAAAGAATTAATTTTCAACAAAAATAAAACGGGTTTTCAACAAAATAGTTCAAATTTGAACTGAAGTGATGAATTTTCAAATGAAAGTATGAATCTTCAACTGGAGTATGCAGTAAAATTCTTAATCAAAAAGATGAGTTTCCAACTAAAACAATGAATTGTCAACTTGAATAGTTGAATTTTCAAACAAAGTGATGAATTTTAAAATAAAATTGTGAATATTTAACTGGAATCGTTGACTTTTGAACCAGAAAGATGAATTTTTGACTGAAATGATGAATCTTTAAATAGAATAATTGAATTTTTGGCAAAAAAAAAATTAATTTTCAATCTAGAAAATTAATTCCTACAAAAAAAAATTAATTTTCAACTAAAAAAAATAATTTTTTAACCAAAAATTGAATAATGAAATTTTTAGTCAAAAAATGGATGTTCAACCAAAGAGATGAATCTTCAACTAAAATTATGGAAACAGCTCATTTTTCAACTAAAAAATAAAAATTTTAATTAAAACGATGAATCTTCAAGAAAAAAAAAATTTCAACAAAAGAGTTTAATTTTATTTCCAACCTGAAAGATGAATTTTCAACTAAATTGATCAATATTTGACTTGAATACTTGAATTTTGAACCAAAAAGAAGAATTTTCAAACAAGAAGATTAACTTTCAAAGAAAAAGATAATTTTCTACCTAAAAAATCGATTTTTTAACAAAATACGTGAATTTTCAACGAAATAGTTTAATTTTCAATGAAAAAAGACAAATTTGCATCCAAATTGTTGAATTTCGAACTATAAACGATTAATTTTCAACTAAAAATGAAACATAAATTTTCAGCTAAAGAAATTAATTTTAAACCAAACTGATGAATTTTCAACTAAAATGCTCAATCTTCAACTGGAATACTTGAATTTTATGCCAAAAAGAAGAATTTTCAACCATAAAGATTAATTTTCTACAAAAAAAGACAAATTCACCAAAAAAAGATAAATTGGTTTTCAAGAAAGTAGTTACATTTTCGACCAGAGATGAATGTTCTATAAAATGGTGAATCTTCAACAAACAAACAAAAATAATAATTGTTCACAAAAGAGTTTAACTTTTAACCAAGTAGTTGAATTTCCAACTAAAGAAAGATGGATTTGCAACGAACAATGTAAAAAAAATTCTATTATAATTCAGAAATATTTCTTCTTTGAAATACTACTTCTACTCTAAAAACTACTTGAAGTACTTTCTTTGTATAGAATTTGGAAAAGGAAACTTTTAAATTGTGACAAATTCTGTCTTGGAACAGGGATTCTTTTAAATTCCTTTCTTCTAAATCCGAATCATAATTCTTTAAAAAAAATTCCCGTTCCATATAAAAAATTACCTGTTCCAAATAAAATTATATTTCCATAAACCGTAAATAAGTAAATAAATCCGATCGGAAGTAAATTCCCCGTTTTTGAATTAAATTCCAGTCATTTCCCGGTTACCCGGTCAAGTCGCCACCCTTAAACTCTTCTCCCACCCTTAACAGTACTTGAATCTCACAAGACCATTTTTTCATTGAAACATATGTCTCGAAATAGAAATACCTACCCCGCATATTTGCAGGTGTATCGTACTACCTCATGTCGCATTTGCGAGCACATTTTCGGGGCCGTGTGCGTGCATGTGTGTTATCAGGATACGCAGGCGAAGCCAGCATACAAGTCGAGGGGGTTGGTCGGACCCCACGTGGGTGGTGGTGAGGTAGTCATGACGACCGCAGCGACCAATCATCCGGAAGTAACGCAGCGCGAGATAACTCTGCATCCAATCAGGTTTAAAGGGGGGAGGGGGAGGAGGATTTGAGGGTTGGGTGGCTATGCCACGCACCCCACAGCTGCCCTCGCGAGACGCTATTCACCCCCGCAGAGAAATTTTACTGAACGAGGGTAGATACAAGACGACATAAGGCACGTTCCTTAATATCTGGGGGAATCCCTTCCGATTTCTCTTTTCCCTCAATTTTTTTCCCCGGAATTTATAACTCTGATGATTTTATGACTAAATGGTCCGTTTGACTTCTCTCTGCTTTTATTTCATTTTATATTGATGTTGATTATATTTTTATTGAAAACGGAGATGGTATTTGGAAATGAAATTTTAATATCAAAGATATGACCCTATAGGGTGTCATTGTCAGCTTATTCAGGGTGGTCCATTTCCCAGCGGCTGTCATCTGCCACGAAAGAAGATGGCGTCGGGTGTAAGTTACCCTGACCTTTCTCCGGGACATTCTATACTCTCGATGAGTGAATTTTTTAGTTGGAAGATGTCCAATGACCATTTAGGAATCACGAGTAAAGGCCAGATCTTTCGAATTTGTGAGACCTTATGGGATCCGGTCTAGTGTTACCAGTTAGGGATTCTTGGGTGGTTTTCGGCTTAGTAGGTGAATCTTCTTTCGTTTGATGCGACCCATGATCTCTGATTACTGTCTCAGAAACAAGATGACAGGAAAGATCGATTGCCTCTGCATCCTCATTATGAGTGAGATAATTTCAGTCTTTAGTCGGTGTGTTCCTCTAACTGTCAAAGATTTTCGAGAAATAAATAAGAACCACAAAACAATATTTGTTCCATGGATCTAATTGATTTCTCAAAGCAAAATGAGATTAATCAATCACTACTGATTTCATGGAAACGACAGAAGTCTGCCATACCATTCAGGATCATTCACGAAAATAAGAATCTGTGTCACGTTTGTGAGCAAATTGATATATTATTGCTGCTGACTCGCCAAAAGTGGAAACAGCATTCTCCCAAAATACATCACTTTAATGTGTTTCATACCTCACCTTCATTTCATTTGCATAAAAAATCCGTTCAGAATGTTTGTCTACAATTTTCTTCAAAAAGTGTCAAAATCAAAACAAAAATCGTTACACTATCCAGCTGACTTATTTGTTCATTTCATAAAAGGTCTCTATTTTTCAGAGAACATTAGCCACGCCAAATTCAGATTCATCGATCAAACGATATATCAATTTTAGTAGAGTATGGCCAATTGCTAACTAGAAGAGCCTCACGAATTCAGTTAAGCTTTTCACACCAATTCTAGTCCAGAGTAGGTACAGTCATTGACACTAATATATATACAAAATCGTGATATAACCTATCATCTAGATTTTTCTCCAAGGTATTTCGCAACAGATGAATCAGTCATTGAATCTTAATTTTTCTATAGATATTTTTTGAGCCTCTTCGGAAGAATCAGTATGAAAACTGTGGAAATTATTTGGGATTTCTAGAGTGCTAATGTGTCCAACTATACAGAGACCACTCGAAGCGAAAATCAGCAGCGGTCCGCGACGAATGGTGGACAATAGTTGACGTCTCCATCTCGCGGACCGGAATCAGTGGAAAGAGAGAGGAGACTGAAAGGGAAAGAGAAAAATAAAAGCCCCGCATGCCGGGTTGACAGTCACGCCCACCGGTCCTTTGTAAAGACGACTCTCCTGTATGAGCATGAGATTTATAGTCCGGATAACTCGTACCGTCATTTTGCACGCTCAATTCGTGGCATTTACGAAGGCGTCTAACACGAGCAGTTGCCCGACAGGGAAATCCCGTCCCTTATTATTGCTATCATCGAGTATTATTAGCATAAAACAACAGTAGCAGCGTGACTATATTGCAGGAGATATGCATCATTAATCAGACAACCACTTCTGAGAGGCGCCAAAAGACCAGCCCTCAATTGATTGCATGAAAGGAAGGCTTAGGAAATGTTCTCTAAATAATGGAAGACATTGCTCTGCTTTAAAGAATCTATAGGGTATTTGGAAAGAGTCAGGATAATTGCTTCATTTAATCTTTTGGGAAAGTTCAATTTCGTATAGTAGCAAATGAAAGGGCAGTCGAAAGTTTTCTAAATAGTAGAACCTTGTTTGTAGTTTAGGAATGATTAGGTGATTTGTAGCAATATATTTAAAATTTGACTCAGTAGAACTTTTCCAAACTTTCTGATTTCAGGCTACCATTAATCAAACAATGACTTTTGAGAGGTGCCCAAAGACTAGCCCTCAATTGATTGCATGATAGGAAGGTTTAGGAATTGTTATTTAAATAATGGAAGACATTGATCTGGTTTAAAAAATCGATAGGGTATTTGGAAAGAGTTAGGAGCATTGCTTCATTTAATCTGTTGGGAAAATTTAATTTTGTATAGTAAGAAGTGAAAAGGCAGTCTAAAGTCTTCTAAATAGTAGAACCTTGTTTGTAGTGTAAGAATGATTAGGTGATTTGTAGCAATATTTTAAAAGAGTATCTTCAAAAATTTGACTCTGTAGAACTTTCCCAAACTTTTTGATTTCAGGATACCATTAATCAGTCATCCACTTCTGAGAGGGGCCAAAAGACCAGCCCTTAACTGATTGCATGATAGGAGGGTTTAGGAAATGTTCTTTAAACAGTGGAAGACATTGTTCTGGTTTTAAAAATCTATAGGGTATTTAGAAAGAGTCAAGATCATTGCTTCATTCAATTTTTTGGAAAAATTCAATTTCGTATAGTAGAAAGTGAAAGGGCAGTCTAAAGTGTTCTAAATACTAGAACCTTGTTTGTAGTGTAAGAATGATTAGGCGATTTGTAGCAATATCTTTAAAAATTTGATGCAATAGAACTTTCCCAAACTTTTTGATTTCAGGATATGAATACATCTCCTGTAGAGTTTAGAAAAGGAATTTTTGTTCAAACAGTAGAAAAAATATATGTTTTCTTTGGTTTTGAGGGTCTATATAGGGCGTTTGGAAGAACTTAGTATCATCAATTCTTTTATAACCTTTACAGAAAATTTATCAGGATGCGTGCTAGAAAATGAAAAGGAAGTCTAGATTATTTTTGGAAATAAAACCTTCTTTGTAATTCAAGAATGAATAGGTGATTTGTAGAAACATATTTCTAAACTATCTTTACAAATTTTGCTCGACAGAACTTTTTCAAAACTGTTTGATTTCATGCTATGAATACATCTATTTTAGTAAAGGAAATGTTTTGCAAATAACGGAAGACGTGTTTCTTTTGGAGACCTTGTTTGTAGTGCAAGAATGATTAGATGCTTTGTAGCGACATTTTCACAAACCCTTTTAAAATAATTTTTAACAATAGAACATATAAAAACTTCTTTATTTCATGCTATGAATGTACATTTCTTTGAAAAGAGCTAAGAAAATATTCTTTAAAAAATGCAAACTTTTTTTCAAGAAACTATAGGGTCTCTGGAAGAGCTTATGATTATTGTTTCATTTACATTTTTCGGAAAAATTTTCTAGATAAGGCAGGAAGCGAAAAGACTGTCTATAGTGTCCTTGGAAATACTAGAAACTTGATTTTAGTTAAGGATTGATTAGGTGAATTTTAGCATCTTTTCGATTTCATTGTATGAATACATCTGTTTTAGGAGAGGAAATGTTCTGTAACAAATAGGAAACATGTTTTTTTGTTTGTTTTAGGAATCTAGGGTCTTTGGAAGAACTTAGGATCATTGCTTCATTTAACCTTTTCGGAAAACGTATCTAAATGTGGTAGAAAGTAAAAAGGCAGTACAAAGTGCTTTTAGAATATTAGATCCTTAAAAATGTAACTCAGTAGAAATTTTCCAAAAAATTTTGATTCTATTCATGAACGCATCTCTTTTAGGAGAGAAAATTTTCTGCAAACAATAGAATACACGTTTATTTTGGTTTTAGGAATCTATAGAGTTTTTGGAAGAACCTGAGATCATTGTTTCATTCAACCTTTCTGCAAATTTTTCTGGATGGGTGAAAAGTAAAAAGGAAGTCCAAACTGTTTTTGGAAATAGAATCTTGTTTATAGTTTAAGAATGACTAGCAATACTTGTTGAGACAGAAAGTCAGAAGCTATCAACAAATCAATATCTTCACAAAATCTCTTTGAAAATTTGACCGAATAGAACTTTTCCAAAACTCCGAGTACTTCATTCACCACAAATCTCGACCATTACGAAAGTCGAAAGAGTCCCAAAGCTTTCTTGAGTCTTGGTTCTTTCATCACAAGTTTTCCAAGCAATAAAGGTGACGCGGTTACGACCAAGAGGCGGGGATCGATCATGGCTTACAATAAAGACTTTTAGCTACTGTTGTGGGATCCGTGTCGAGGACTCGAACGACGCAAAAGGGTCCAACAAAGGTAGGAGGACACGAAACCAAAGGACAAGAGTGAGACAGGTAGAGCGAGAGAAACATCGGGTCGCGTGGGATTGTGGGGGATTAGTATCGAGTACTGAAGCGAAGGGTAAAATCCTCCCTTATTAAGGACACGTTTGACCGAGTCTCGTCCTCTCTTTGCTTTGAACGACCCCTTACACGACACGGGCTTAAAACCACCTAATAATAAACATATCCTTCTGCAACAAAGCTTTGCACACATATGCAACTTTTTACACCTCCAGAGTTAAAGTGGAGATACGTTGAGTGGAAGTCTCCTTTATGATTCGGATTCAATGAAATACACTCGAAATCGTGTTACGGATTCGGTTCGTAAAGTGAAAGGATTAAGAGATATAGGGATGGATCCGTGGGGAATCGCAGATGTGGGACATCAAAGTGACAATATGGGACTGGATCACCTGTTGGTTAGGTTTAATTTAAAAAACGATTGAAGCCAAGAATCGCACAAGTTCCGAAAGATGCAGCAAGGGAAAATGGAATAGAGAAGCTGCTAAACGAAAAATACAGATGATTTGAGCGAAAGTGGATGTTCGAACCCCAAACCTTTTCATCCTCTCCATTAGAAGCTGAGGGTCCGCAACCCACGGCATCTGGTCCAGTGCGAGAAGTGCATTGTGAACACGACATAGTTCGCATTTTGTCCGAATATGATTAGTGTGCGCACACTTGACCTGTTCTGACCTACGTTCCACGGAAAGACCATTATATTGATACCGAACACGATGCTTACAAGACAGCCCATTATTCCCTACCCAGGGGTGCACCAGGAATTCCCCCCCAATTTGATTAACAACTGCAAAAGTCTCGGAATCAATCGTATGCAAAATATTGATGAACATACTTTCTGGATTGAGATGATTTATATCAGAAGGTATAGGATGTTAGTCACTGGTGAAAATGGTTCATAGTGCATCTGTTTAAATATCTTCATGGGATCGGTTGATCAGACACAGTTTTCTAGTGGATGTCGCATTTTCACAATAATTTATTACCACTCCATTCTGTCTATCTCAAAATCGCGTCAGCATTTGGAGGGCAGTATATTAGGCGAAATAGAGGATATCCTCTCACGGACCATTACTGTTACCTTTGACCATCGCATGACCAGAGTGTGGTTAATGCTGCGTCATCAGAGCATGAATTTCTCTCTATCTGCCGGTATAATTTACAAGCCAACCCCTTCCCCTCTCATTTCTCACCCACTGTTCAGTTTGCTCTTCCTCGTCAACACCAATGCTGAGGTTTTCGTTTTAGGAGTGCAAATCATCTTCTAGTGTATATTAGCCTAACTGCCTTATCATTTTTTAAATTCACCACAGTCTAAGTTTAAGTTTGACTAATCATCCAATCAAACCCTTATTATCTTTTTCTTATTCGATTTGTTCACATTTAGTAATGTAGAATCTAAAGAAGAGACAAATTGAAGAGAACAAAAAAATAAATGAATGTTGTTAATAAATATAGATTCTAAGGTTCGTGTGGAGGATATAAAGGGCAGCCTGTTGCACACTGGCAGCGCGTGATGTCATCGCTATCACCGCCTGCTCCGCGTGGCATGAGGTGTCAGGGGGTGGTTTATCCACCGTGGGGGTAGAAAGGCCATCCCATTGGAGGACGTTCTTCACAAAGGCGTGGTTTCTCTATCCCCACCCAATAATAAACAAGCGACGGCGAGGTTAATTTGTTTGCTTTCTCTACTTCTCCTCCTCTTCCTTCTTCCTCCTCTCTTTTCATCCTATCCTTTCTGACCCTCTATCTCGCCCCTTCCAACTCACCTGGTTTCCTCTCACCTGCCAGTTATGCCACCGATTGAACTCACCGAGATATGCGAAAAACGTGCGAATTATTTGAAAACCTTGTATAATTATTTTTTATTCTAAGAACTTGGCATCATTGCTTCATTTGAACTTTACGGAAAACTTATTTGGATGTGTTATAGAACGTGAAATGCAGATCAAAGTGTTTTTGAAAATAGAACCATGTTTGTAGTTTAAGAAGGACTTGATTTGTAGCAAACTCTTTACAAACCCTCTTTAACAATTTGACTCAGTAGAAATTTCCCAAAACTTTTTCATTTCATTCTACACTGAAGAAAATGCCTTTCTATACAAGGAATCAATGGTTTTTCTAAGTTAAGACAGTCGCCAACTTTGCAATCGATAGTTAGGATGACGAGGTTCATACTTAGTGAAAACAAGGAAAATACTTTGTTTCAACTGATATATTTATCTATTTTGACTATGCAAAATAGTTTTAGCAATCTTGAATATATTATTATATTTATATTATCATGTATGAATATAATTGTCCTGAATCAACAAAATTGTCATCACAGTTTCTGAACATATTTCTTTTCCTTGGACTTGTGTTGTACTTGAAAAAAGAATTCTTGAACTATAAGAAAAAAAGTTATGTGTTAGAAAATTCGAACAGTCATTCTTACGTCAAACTGTGAACTATTGAGAATTGATGTGAACAATCTAGATTATAGAACTCAAATTCTCATTATTAACCAGAGTTGCCATGTTAATGAAATTAGGTTTTGTTTACTAAAGGTTTTACTAGGTTGATATAGTTGAATCGATATGACCATAATTTTGTTATTAAATAATCCTCGAAATAATCCTTGTCATTTTAAATATATTTAGTATAACTAAAGCTGAATGTTGACTTTGAAGGACAAAATTACTCAGTGTATGAATACATCTCTGTTAGTAGAGGAAATGTTCTGCAAACAATAGAAGACATGTTTCTTTTTGTTCTAGAAATCTATAGGGCATTTGGAAGAACTTGGAAACCTTGCTTCATTTAACCTTTTCGGAAAATGTATCTGGATGTGCACGTGATAGAAAGGGAAATTCTGTCCAAAGTGTTTTTTCTTTGCTCAGCAAACAACATAAAACATCGTCGCATGTTTCAGTTCTAGGATTCTATAAGGGTTTTAAAAGAACTGAGAATTTTTATTTCATGTAACCTTTTCGAAAAAGATTGTACTATGCATATGTCGTAATTTAAGATAACTACACTCCGGGAATGTAAAATTATACAAAAGTAAAGTCAAAGACTAGTACAATTACAAACATTTTTAAAACTGCAATACAAAGTGTTTTTGGAAATAGAACCTGTTAGAATGACTAGGTGATTTGTAGCAAAATCTTTACTCACTCTCTTAAAAAATTTGACGGAATAGAATTTTTCTACAAAATTTCGATTTAATTCTGTGGATACATCTCTTTTAGTAGAGAAAATCTCACACAAAGAATATAAGAGATATTTATTTTGGTCATATAGGAATCTATCAGGTTTTTGAAAGAACATAGCGTCATTGACTTATTCAACCCTTTCGGAAAATTTATCTGGATCTGGTAGAAAGTAAAAAGGCAGTCCAAAGTGTTTTTGGAAATAGAACCTTCCTTGTATAGTTTCATTTTGCGAATAGGAGAAGAAATATCCTGCAAACAATAGAATACATGTTCAGTTTTGTTTTAAGGATCTATGAAATTTTTGGTTGAGCATAGGATTTAGAATCATCCTTTCTTTTAATTTTTTCAGAAAATTTATCTGGATCTGGTATCGAAAGTGAAAAGGCAGTCCAAAGTGTTTTTGAATAGAACCTTGTTCACAGATTAAGAATAATTGGATGATTTTTGTTTTTAATTTTACAAACTCTTTTCAAAAATATGAGTGAATGGAACTTTAAAAAAAAATTGATTTTATTCTATGAATACATCTCTCTTAGGAGAGGAAATGTTCTGCAAATAATAGAAGACATGTTTACTTTTGTTTTAAGAATCTATAAAATCTTTGGAAGATCATACGATCATTCTTTCTCTTAACTTTCTTGGAAAATTTATCTGGACCTGGTATAGAAAATGAAAAGGCAGTCCAAAGTGTTTTTAAATAGAACCTTGTTTGTAGTTTAGGAATAATTAGATGATTGTTAGAAAAAAAATCTTTACAAACCCTTCTAAGAGTAAATCTCTTTTATGATAGGAAATGTTCTGCAAACAGTATAAAACATGTTTATTTTAGTTTTAAGAATCTATAGGGTTTTTTGGAAGAACTCGTGATCATTCCTTCATTTAACCTTTTCGGAAAATTCACCTGGATGTGCTGGAAATTAAAAAGGCAGTATAAAGTATTCTTGAAAATATTAGTATCTGGTTTTCAGCTTAGATCTGGCGAATTTTATCAAAATCTTTACAAACTCTCTTTAAAAATTTGATTCCTATTACGTAATTTTTGTTTAATATGTTAGGGATTTTTGGATTTTCTGTAGATGTTGGACATAATAGGCAGAGATATGTAGATTTCAAAGTGGCGAGGGATGCTTCGGAACCGGAGCGACTTGACCTTGGCTGGATTCACGCGTAGCTGGGCTAACGCAAAATCGAAATGCGTTACTTCCACCGTGTGGTTCCCCTAAAGCCGGCTTCACATTGTGACCTCCCTGCCTTCATCTCACATCCCCATAAAAATATATATACATATACACATAAATACATACATCTATACACAAATGTATATAACTACGTCTTAAACCAGACTCTACATATAACAATAATGCATAATACTTGGGCAAATAAGTAGCGAGTGCAATCCAATACTTGTATTTATTTTCGACACGTGTATAAGTATATACTCAAATACTTGAAGCCTTAAAGTAACTCGAGTAACTTGCTATAACCACTTGATGGTTTTTAGACAATGGTCAACTGCACTTGCCATTATAACTGAGGAAACATGATTTTTTGTATTTTGAGAGAGGAAATGTTCTGCAAATAATAGAAAACATGTTTCTTTTGGTTTTAAGAAGTTGTAGGGTCTTTGGAAGAACTTAAGATCATAGCTTTATTTGACCTTATCGGAAAATTGATCTGAATGTGTTTAAACGTAAAAAGACAGTCTAAAGTGTTGTTTGAATATTAGAACCTTGCTTGAGAAATCATCATATAATTTTTTGCAACATTTTTATGAACTCTCTTTGGAAATTTAAGTCAATTGAAATTGAGGATACATGATTTTTTGTATTTTAAGAGAGTAGATGTTCTGAAAATAATAGAAAAGATGTTTGTAATGGTTTTGAGAATTTATAGACTTTTTAGAAGAACTTAGAATCTTCATTTCGTTTTACCATTTCGGAAAATTTATCTGGTTATGGTAGAAAGTGAAGAGGCAGTTCAAATTTCTTTTGGAAATGAAAACACAATAGAACTTTCCCAAAACTGTTTGATTTCATGCTACGAATACATCTTCTTTAGGAAAGGAAACTTTTCTTCAAACTATAGAAGACATATTTTTGCTTTAGTTTTCAAAATTTATATGGTTGTGGAAGAACTTAGTATTATTATTTCATTTAACCTTCACGGAAAATTTATCTCGGTGTGCTAGAAAATGAAAGGGTAGTCCGAAGTATTTTTGGAAATAAATGTTTGAGTTTAAGAATAATTAGGTGACTTGTAGCAACATCTTCAAAAACACTTTTTATAAATTTTACTCAATAGAACTTTTTCAGTACTTAACAAAACAACGGAATGAATCTTGCCAAATAATATAACTTTATAAAAAAAAAATTTAGTTTAACCCGAAGTTCATTGAATTCTCGTGAATTCGTTTGAATCCCTATGATACTAATTATACAATTGTACAAGTTATTTCAGAACAACTCTTTAATGAAAGTAAAGTATCCTAATGTTATTTCATTCAACCTAAAATTGGTGGACAAACGTTATTTCAATTTTAAAGCCCCTTTCATTGGAGATTGCTGATTTTATTTGCATGCTTATTAGATCGTTCGCCCTCAACGTAACTGGGACAGAATAATTTTTACGCGTCATCATGAGCGCGGGTGTTTCGTGTAAAAAATCCTTTTCATTGGCATTGGATTTTTCGGAATTAGTTATTACTTTCTTTCTTATTTTTTTCATAGTTCCTCATGAACAACTAAATGAGCAGATTTTATATATTTGTTGATTAATTTTAAATTGTTCAAACAATTTCTGTTCATTTGAATAATTTTATTTCCATAGAATATCGCTAATTGATCATTAATACCGTGGTCCATTTAATAAACCTGGAGATAGTATTTTATAATTAAAATTGTTTGCTTTTTGTTTAAACAATTTGTTTTTGCTTAAATTCTACTTTTCAACGGAAAAAGCTAGAAAATCGTACATTTCTGCCAGTTTTTTAATAAGTATTAAAATTTTAGCCTACATATTACTTTTTCCGGGATACTTAATATTGTTAAAGAAATTTTAATTGTTTAAACCATTTATCATCTTGTAGTTATGTAGTTATCTCCACAAGCAGTTATGGTTTTATTAAGGCTTTAACTGATTCTAGATTCTGGTTAGAACCCCCTTAAGTGATTTAAAGTATCAATTTGGGAATATCCGAATTTACCCCACATGTCCGAAATTATCCCGTTTGACGGTAACAATAACCAAAATTAAAAAAATGTGTCAATAGGAGAATATAAATTTTTGATAAATTTTCAACGTGCAAGACTTCTAAAATTAAAAGATTTAAGAGTCAAACTATCGGCAACTGGAAATTAGTGATTGTGAATTCTCTTTTGTTAAAGCTCTTTCGAGCTTTAACGAACACATTCTTATCACGTGTCTCGTGGGGAAAAAGGTCAAAAGCTTAGCCCCACTCTCCCCTACGAGTAAATCCTTCTTTCTGGAGAAATAGTCCCACTAGGATCCAAAAAAGCGAATTTTAGAGAGGAGAGAAAAAAGTAGAGCGAGTGCGGGCGTCGCCTTCGAGGATATTAAAATATAATTGGCGTTTGTCCCCTTTGTGCAAAACGGTATCTAGTCACGCGTGTGTCGGCTATGGGTGTTATGTACGCCAGAGTACGCCACGGGTGACTCATCTTCTCTCCGGTCTTGCTCAGCTCGCAAGGGGTAGTTGCACCCAACAACCCCTCTGTCACTTGTGCGTACGTCTAAAATCTACATACTCTACACCATATTCTCTACACACAGAAAAAAAAAATTTTCAATGAAACCAACCGTTTCCTCGATAGTAACTTTTGCATATAACTACAAATCAGTGATGAGAAGTAACTACACGGAAGAAAATTAGTAGTTATAATAAAACTAGCTGCGAATTCTACTCGGTCATTGCATTTTCCCCAGATTTGTGTACAAGACTTTTAAAATTAAAAGTCAAACCATTGGCAACTGCAATTCAGTGATTGTGAATTCTCTTTTGTTAAAGCTCCTTTGGGCTTTAACGAACGCATTCTCATCACGTGTATCGTGGGGGAAAAAGGTCAAAAGCAAATTTTCAGATCTAATTTAGGCAAAACAGTTTGTTAATTAACATTTTATTGTACGTTGTTCCGAAAATTTCATTTGTTTATTTGTAACCATATTCTCTACGAACAGAGAAATAGATTTGTTTTGTTCAACGAAACAAACCGTTTCCAAACGTTTTTATTTGGTTTTCAACCAAAAAAGATGAATTCTTAACGGAAAATGAAATTCATCAAAAAAATACGAATTTCCAATAATATAATTGATTTTTAATACAAAAATGATTGTTCAGCGAAAAATGAAAAAAAATTTAACTAAATTGTTGAATTTATATCCAAATAGTTTAATTTTCAACCGAATAAGATGAATTCTCAACAAAAAATCTAATAGTGTATGCTTCAATTTTAAACAAATTTAATTTGATATAAAATGTAATTAAATTCATACAAAAAAAGACAAACTTCCATTAATTAATTCAATAATTAATTAATTGAAAACTAAATTGTTGAAATTTCAACCAAATAGTTTAATTTTCAACCGAAAAAGATGAATTCTCGATCAAAAAGGTAATAGTTGTTGTATCAGCTTAAATTTTTTTTTAATTTAAATAAAAAACATTTTCAAATTAAGATCGAAAATAAATCTATTTTATCATGGATAATTTTATGCAAAATTAGCATGAAAAATAGATTGGTTCATATTCAACCATGAATAAAAAACAGTTGAATTCATCCAAAAAAGACGAATTTCGACAATATTTTTAGCCAAGAAAGAAAAAATATGACTTTTTAACAAAAAAGGTCATTTTTTACTAAGTAGTTTAATTTTCAACTAAAAAGAATGAATACTCAACAAGAAATGTAATAGATAATATGTCAACATAAAAAAAATTAATTTTAATTTAAAAACAGTGGGCATCATAAAAAAGACAATTTTGCAACAAAATATTATCATATAACAATAATTTTGTTGAAAGTTCATATTTTTGGTTGAAAATTAAACTACTTTGGTACAAAATTAAACTTTATGGTTGAAAATTAAATTATTTATTTGAAAATTTAACTATTCTGTTGCAAATCTTTTTTTTGTTAAAAACTAATTTGTTTATATGAAAATGTAGCTATTCCATTTTTTATTCAAATTTTTCCTTTATAAGTTAAAAATTCAAATATTTTGTAGAAAATTCATGTATTTTGTTGGAAATTCGTCTATTTCGGAAGATAGTTAATCTTGTTTGTTGAAAATTGATCACTTTGGCTTAGAATTCAACTATTTTGTTATAAATTCGTCTTTTTTTTTAATTCAGCTGATTGCATTTTTTTCGTTGAAGATTAGTTTTTTAAATTGAAAATTTAACGATTCTTTTTTTGGTTGAAATTTGATCTTTTTTAGTTTAAAATTCAGCTAATTCGTTGAAAATTTATTTTTCTTGATTTAAAATTAACTTGCTGAAAATTTATTCTGGCTTAAAAGTTAATTGTTTTTTTTTTAATTGGTCGAAAATTCAACTTTTATGGCAGATAAGTCATTTTTATTGGTTGAAAATTGATCTATTTAGTTGGAAATGTAACTAATTCGTTGAAAATTCATTTTTTTCTTTTTTTGAAAATTAACTTTCTTGTTGAAAATTCTTTCCTGTTTAAAAACAACTGTTTTATGCAAAATTCGACCTTTTGGCTTGAAAACGTTATTATTTTGTTAAAATTTCTTTTATTTGGGTAAAAAATTAATCTTCATGGTTGAAAATGGATCTTTGTAAGTTGAAAATTCAGCTATTTGGTAAAAATTATCTAGTTTGTTAAAAATTTAATTATTTTGTTAAACTAGCTGTGAATTCGATCTCATAGAGAAACCATTAGTGATTTTTTAAATGATAGACAAACAAAAGTTTTCATTTTGATTAATTTAAAAATGGAAATTGACCAAAAATACAAAATTACATAATAATGCAACAAATTTTTGAAATATAATGACACATCAGACAAATCAAATTTTGTATTCGAAATGGTAATTTTTCGAGCTGGAAAAGGGTAGGAGAAAGTTCTGTCGCTTTCCCAGCTTTAGGATTTTTTTACAAAAAATGTGAGAATTATTTTATTTGAGAAATTTATGATCGAAAAGTATTTTCTATTCATGCATCAACTTTGAATTACGTCGATGAAATAAGTTTTTCTGTTTAAAACAGATGTTTTAAATATTAAAAATGAGCATAACTTCCTTAGACTTTAGTAAAATGTATTAATTATATAATTTATATTCTTGCATAAACTTTGAATTATGTTAATGAAAAAAGTCTTACTATAAAAAACCGTTTTTTCAAATATTATGCATTAACATAGCTTCCTTACTCTTCAATAAAGTGTATCAATATAGGTCAATCGACTCGTCTCGAATCAACACATCTTTTTTATTCTCGCATCAACTTTAAATTATGAGAATGAGAAAATATTTACTATAAAAATCGATTTTTAATATAATATAAATGACCATAACTTCCGTACTCTTCAATAGAGTGTATTATTATTATAGGTTAATCGCTATCTCGAACCAAGGAATCTTTTATATTCTCGCATCAACTTTGTATTATGCTAATTTAATAAGTTTTGCTATAAAAAACCGTTTCTGCAAATATTATGCATCGCTATAGCTTCCTTACTCTTCAATAGAGTGTATTGATATTATAGGTTAATCGATTCATCTTGAATCAAGGAATCTTTTATATTCTTGCATCAACTTTGAATTATGTTAATGAAAAAAGTTTTACTCTAAAAAACCGTTTCTTCAAATATTATGTATTACCATAGCTTTCTTATACTCTTCAATAAGCTATAATAATGTTATAGGTAAATCGATTTGCCCTGAGAATCAAGAAACCTTATTTTCTGTTGTTGCATCAACTTTGAATTATGTTAATGAAAAAAGTTTTACTATAAAAAACCGTTTTTTCAAATATTATGCATTACGATAGCTTCCTCACTCTTCAATAAAGTGTATCAATATTATATAGGTCAATCGATTCGTCTCAAATCAACACATCTTTTGTCTTCTCGAATCAACTTTAAATTATGATAATGAGAAAATATATGAATATCGATTTTTAATATAATATAAATGACCATAACTTCCTTACTCTTCAATAAAATGTATTTAGATTATAGGTCAATCAGATCTGACTCGAATCAAGGAATCTATTCTGTTGTTGCATCAATTATTCAATTTTGAATTGTTAATGAAAAAGTTTTACTATAAAAAACCGTTTCTTCAAATATTATGCATCACCATAGCTTTCTTACTCTTCAATAAAGTATATCAATGTTATGTAGGTCAATTGACTCGCCATGATTCAACACATCTTTTCTATTCTCGCATCAACTTTAAATTATAAGAATGATAACAATTTTACGATAAAAATCGATTTTTAATATAATATAAATGACCATAAATTCCTTACTCTTCAATAAAGTGTATTAATAGTATAGGTTAATCGATTCATCTCGAACCAAGGAATCTTTTATATTCTTGCATCAACTTTGAATTATGTTAATGAAAAAAGTTTTACTGTAAAACTCCGTTTCTTGTAATATTATGCATCACCATAGCTTCCTGACTCTTTAATGAATGTATTCATGTTATAGGTCAATCTATTTGTCTCGAATCAAGGAATCTTTTCCGTTCTTGCATGAAATTTGAACTATGTTAATGAAAAAAGTTTTACTATAAAAACCCGTTTTTTTAAATATTATGCATTACCATATCTTCCTTACTCTTCAATAAAGTGTATCAATAATATATAGGTCAATCTATTCGTTTCGAATCAACATATCTTTTCTTTTCTCGCATCAACTTTAAATTATAAGAATGATGACATTTTTACGATGAAAATCGATTTTTAATATAATATAAATGACCATAACTACCTTACTCTTTAATAAAATGTATTCATATTATAGGTCAATCAGATTTTACTCGAATCAAGGAATATTTTCTGTTGTTGCATAAATTTTGAATTGTTAATGTAAAAGTTCTACTATAAAACCCCGTTTCTTCAAATATTATGCATCACCATAGCTTCCTTACTCTTCAATAAAGTGTATCAATATTATATAGGTCAATCGATTCGTCTCAAATCAACACATATTTTCTATTCTCGCATCAACTTTAAATTATGGGAATTTAGAAAATATTTACTATAAAAATCGATTTTTAACATAATATAAATGACCATAACTTCCTTACTCTTCAATAAAATGTATTCATATTATAGGTCAATCGATTCGTCTCGAACCAAGAAATCTTTTTCACCCTTGTATCAACCTAGAATTATGTTATTGAAAAAAGTTTTACCCTGAAAAACAGTATTTTTCAATATTACCATAGTTTCGTTACTCTTATATAAAATATATCAATATTATAGGTCAATCGATTCGTTTCAAACCGAGAAATCTTGTATGATCTTGCATCAAATTTGAATTATGTTAATGAAAAAAATGTTTGACTATAAAAAAACGATTTTCAAAATATATAAATTACCATAACTCCCCTACTCTTCAATCAAATGTTGATATTATAGGTCAATCGACTCATCTCGAACGAATGAATCTTTTATATTCTTGCGTCAACTTTGAATTATGTTAATGAAACTGTTATTGAAACTAGTGGCGGCCTGTCGTGAAATATTGTTAATATTCCGAATCGGTCAATGCATTTTTTTGATTCGATTGTAATGAAATCTTCAATCCCTTTTGTGAACAAACCTGGAAAGATATTTTGGATGAATAATGAGACATTTCGTGTCATTTTCAGAAAAACGTCACTTTTAGAAAACTCCGATTATGTTGCCAACTTCATAATAATACTCAACGTCCCTAAGATCCACCCCTTGTACTTACAACATAATAATTTCGAAGTTTCTCTATTGCAAACAGCCAATATATGAAAAAAAAATTTAAAAGTCCGAACAGTCACGTTCACAGAACTCCTGGTTATGTTGCAAACCCCATAATAATAATATACGGAAACCCTTCTACTCCATCCCTAGTACTTCTAACAACCCAAATCCAAAGTGTCGCTATCTAGAACAGCCAATAAATAAAAATAAAAAATTAAATAGTCGCAAAACACACCTTAAAATAACTAACGGTTATGTTACCAACTCCATAATAATACTTAACAAGCCTGAAAATCCACCCTTGGTACTTTTAACATATTAATTCCAAAGTCAATCCATCTCAAACAGCCAATAAGTAAATAATTAAAAATGTTAACAAAAGCCACCTTCAGAAAACTCCCAGTCATGTTGCTAAGCCGATAAAAAGACTCAGCGATCCTCAAAATCTACTTTCAGTACTTTCAGCAAAACAATTCTAAAGTGCCTCTGTCTCAAACAGCCAATAATTTCAAATTGCAAATAGTCCCAAAATTTGAGGTTTGTTGAATAATATTATGGGATTGGAAACATAACCTGGAGTTTTTTTAAGGTAAAGATATGAACGATTTTCAATTTTTAAAATTAGCTGTTTCAGGTAGAGACATTTCAGTTTAGATAGAGACACTTTGTATTCGTGTCCTTTGCCTTTTTTAGATATAAATTTTTGTTTTGTTTGGTTAAAACTATCGTCTTCCGGGTAACCCTACAATTACCGTAAAATTTAGTGTAGTTTTTTTCCATGTTTTCAATTTTCCAAATAGGATGAGATTTCAAAAGTTTTTCAGATAAGAGTGGGCAATTTTCACAAAAAAGTGTTGTTTTTTGAAAAACTTAAAGAGTCGTAAATTTTTCATTAGCCGATAAGTCTAACGTCCTTTATATTAAATAAAATAGAAAAGTTAATGGACTTTCATTTGGAGAAGAAAGTTGGCCTTGACGGAGAAACCGAACAGGAGTCTCAAATCCTAGGTGAGATACAGAAGAGAGCGTAAACAGGAATAATTGGAAGAGGAGATGAATCTGATCGACGAGCTGGAGGGTATGTACAAAACAATGGATGCCCCTAGCAGAAAAAAGAATGATATGTTCCTTTCAGCCAGGAAAGGGCTGTTTGAATCTCTGAGCTTGATCGGGAAATTGCGCCATAGCGCAAAATTTGCCCAGTTCTGGTGGTACAGTGACCTTGAGCCATACGGAGGTCAGCGCGTTTATGGTAAATACAAAAAAGCCCAAGACTCGAGCTTATGGAGCAGGGCCATCAACCACGAGGAGGGATGCAAGAAAGGAGAAACCTGCAACTAAACCGACGAATAAGAAGGAAAACATAAAGTGTGCGCACCCCGAGGTGGTTCTCATTAAACTACCTGAGGGATTAGGCTACGTCGAGTTTCTAAATAACTGAAAGAGCAAGGTCCAACCTGGTGATCTTATTGTAAAAATCAATGCAGGCAGATACGGAAGGAAGAAGTTCTTTTAGAAGTAGAAGCTGTAACAGAGGACAGGACGAAACTCATCTCTGTCATCAGAAGGCTGTCGGGGAAGATAGGAACGTGCTGCTGGTGCGACGAAAAAAATCGCTAGCTTTGAGTGCACATTTGACAAAGGAATAGGATACGATCTGCTGGAGCACATTAAGAAATTACAATCCCGATTGTTTGGGTTCACTTGCACAGACTTACGGAAATAAGCATATGAACTTTCTGAAAAAATATTACGGCCAATAGATTGAACGAAAGAAAAGGGATTGAAGTGGATAAAAGGATTTTTGAAAAGTCATCATGAAATTTAATTACAACAACTTGTACCTAAATCATCACAAGAGCTATGACTTTCAACAAACCCAATGTCGAAAACGTTTCTGCAACATACGATCGAGTGAAAAGAAAGGAAAGTACCCATGATTCATGAATGGGCAACGTTAACGAATCTGGCGTAGAAACACGACACTTTTTTCCCCTGCTCTAATTTTTCCACGGAAAAGACAAAACGATATGCTCTTTTAAGTAATTCACCTATGGGTACGCTAGGGATGGGCGCGATAGTCACAAGAGCTTAGAAGTTGTTTCCTTCGCAAGAAAGCATGTTATTGTCCTGATGTGCTTCCCAGCTGCATGCATAGAATGCAGCCTTTGCATGTGGCAGCATTGGTGCCCTCAAAAACTGATGTTAATCATGCCTGCACAACTTGGCTAAAAAATCATCCAAGAAGAAACATAAGATTACAGAAAATTCCTGAATTACTTAAGATAGCCTACACGAAAGCATTTACTACTAAGAATGTGTGCAATGGATTTACAAAGACAAGGTAGAACCTCAAAAATTTTGAACGATGTTGAATAATTTTAAAGGTTTAGCTATCAATCAGGTAGATACAGCAAATTGCATAAATAGAATCCCAATTGAGTTACCATCTGGTATAGAAACAGTTGTATGTACTGCGATCGCACCGAATATGAATGAAACAATGAAAAATTCTAGACATCTGGTAAATCTTACGAATCCCGATATAGTTATCAAGATATCAGGAAAATAAAAGTTTTTCACAGTGTCTTACTGCAAAATATATTTATTCTGTACCAACCGTCTGTAAAATCCAAAGAAGGCAAATAAAGAATTCTTCGCCAGTGCTTTCAATTACTCAAAATATCCCAAATTTTCAGAAAAAATGAGAAGTAAATGAGCAAAACGTCTTGCAAAATATCTTTAAAATGTCTTCTAAGAAACAAAGCAAACATTTTCAATTGACACGACACAATCTGTAACATCTTATCTTTCATTTAAGCCAAGAAACCTTGAAAAATCTTTACGGTACCCCAAGATATAACTAAAGATGTACGAGCATGTCTGCGCCGAGTGAAATTATGAAATTCAGGTGGTATTTTGAAACAATCCACGTAACCTAGAAAGTCACAGATAGGATTTCATGTATACAGATCTACGAGAATGTCCACGTATAACGTCGCGTGAAATTTTTCAGCTAGGCTGCAGTCAAGCTCATCTTACGAATTTGATTACATCAGGTTATGGATATTATATCGTTATATATTTACCAGTAGAATTAGGGAAAATGACTAAAGCGAAGAATAGAGTTCGAACGAAAAAACTCATTTTCTATAGATGATAGCGATTTACAGAAACACGTTAACAGCGTAACTAATTAAAATTCTACAAGATAATTCCATATATACATACTCGTATGTATTGGTCACTATCTCACCCGATAATCTAAATTGAAGCCTCGGTAGAGATAACATTAGCATGGCCGGAGCGATTTTTGAACACAATCCATGTTTGATGTCAAAAACTCGAAATACTTAGTTTTTCTCGAAAATCAGGTGAGATATATGAACAAAGTCAAGGAAGCAAAATTATTTCTTAGAAAAAGTTCTACAAGAAGACCCCCTCAATCATTTTGAATATAACTTAGTTTTTTTTTAAACTGTATTTTTTATTTTAAAAGGAAAACTATTAATTTTCACATTTTTGTACCAGAGAAACAATTAGAGCAGATGAATATTATTATTAGAATTGTCTGATTATATATATATATAATATATAATGCTAGTGTATTACTCCATCTATTACTCCAAAGTGCATAACTCCATCTAGATGCTTCACTTCTAATAGCCGAAGTGAAGAAAGCAGAGTTTGTAACATTTCACCAACAGCTACTCGACAAGGAAATGCACAGAAACTTTCACAAAAATGTAAAAAAACAGTACTTGTCGAAGGAGCAGACTTTTGCTTTTCTCAGATCATCAGGGCTTAATTCAGGCACAGAGAGAGTTATTTTCGCACGCCAGGACGGTGTGATTTCCACCTTAGCATACCGTGACGGCATTTTATGTTAAGAAGTTCCAAGCGATAGGTGCAGAGCGTGTCATGCACACGCTGAGTACCTAGAACACATACTATCGGGGTGTCCC
>JAABKJ010002147.1:0-28644 GCA_011634705.1 Andricus grossulariae
TCATTCATAATTAAACCGACCCCTTGACTACCATGTGATTCACTACCTACTCCTGACCAGATTTCAAAACCGCCCTTAATTGTTTTTATTGCTTTTAGGAGTCATCCATTCACTCCTTATACTCGTGCAGGACTGCCAAAAGCTTACTTCTATCTATCTTATCGAATGCTTTTTTCTAGGTCAACTAATGCACAGCACACTTTTTTGTTTACCCTCAAACTTTTTTCTGTGATCTGTCTCAAGCTAAATATCTGATCCGCACATGATCTTCCTGGCATAAATCCACATTGGACTTCCCAAATCTTTCCTTCTGTCATTTTTATTACCCCATTGATAAGTATTTTTGAATATATATTGCTTCCGATACTTAGCAAGTTGATACCTCTGTAATTATTGCAATTGTTGCAATTATTGTAATTATTAATCAGCTCGCCCATCCTATGAGGTATATATTCGCCACCGTATTTAATAATTTCAGCGTTGATACAATCTACACTAACAACCTTACCATTCTTTAAGTTTTAATTATATCCCCAATCTCAGAGAAACCAAATTTTTCAACCGAGTAATCTGACGTATCCACCAAATTTTTCAACAGCGTAATCTGACGTATCGTGTTCTATGTCGCACTTGTGCTGCCCTACAGCTTTACCTCTCAATAATTCCTGGAAAGAGTCTCTCGAAGCGTCTTGTATCCCTTCTATATCATATACCGTTTCACCCTTGTTATTTCTAATGCCGAATAACTCTGTACAACTACTTCCTATATTGTTGACCTTGCGCACTTGCCAAAAAAATGATTTTTTATTTCCTTCGAAAGCGTTTTCCATTTTCTTCTCGTCTGCATTGATATTATCCTAGCTTTCTTCAACAAGTATTCTTACTTTCCTGTTTTTGTCCCTATAATATTTTTCTAGTCTAATTCTCTCGTCATCGCTAAGGCCTGTGGTACTCAATTTTCTTAGATACGCTTGCTGCTTTTCGTTGACGGTTACGCAGATTTCATCATTCCACCAAGCATCACCAGTTCTTCCTACAACCGCAGTACCAAACACTTCAGTCGCTCTCCTAACAATGATATCCGTGATCATAGTCCATGCACCCTCTATATCTTTATTGTATATTAGCGTCTCCCATGTTGCCCTATCTATGCGTTACCATATCTTAATCTGAAAATCTATTCGCACTTCTGGTTTCTGTAAATTCTCTATTTCGATTCGCGTCTGTTTCGTCTTTTTAGTTCTCTTTCTTCTCCATCCTTGGCCAAAGTTAATTTTTGCAACTAAAAGGTAATAATCCGTTTCGCATTGAGAACCTCTCATTACCTTTGTATCTCTTACCAGCTCTCTCAATCTCTCATCTGCGATAACGAAGTCAATCATACTGTGGCATCATTTTGTGCTTAAACCAAGTATTTATAATAAACAAGCCCTTTTCCAAGCAAAAGCTAACCAATTTGTCTCCGTTAACATCTGTTTTTGTTTATGTATCTCAAAAATTACCTAACACCCATTCCGTACACTTGCGTTGAACTCCAACCCATCCATTCATGTCTTCTAGTAGAATGATTCTTTCCCCATAATCGCAGGTGCCTATAGTATCATTTAAAGTGACTCAGAAGGTGTCTTTTACCTCATTCCTTGCACCATCAACTGGGGGGTAACACGCTGTGATAAATAGTTTTCTGATTCCCACTATCTTTCTAACCCAGAACAATCTGGGAGATACAAATTCATACCTCTTGACATGTAGTTTTGCTCTCTCATTCATTATCAGACCGATTCTTTGGCAAACATGTGATTCGCTATCTACTCCTGACCAATAGTTCGATCCCATTTTCTATTTTTCTACTGTAGCATTCCCTTTTCTTTGTTCCAAGTACACATACAATATCTAACTTCCTTACGTGCATTGTTTCTCGTAATTATCATTCCTTAACATCATTCACCCCTCTAGCATTACTAACACCCAGTCTCCTTTCAGGGCCTGAAACTTTACCATCACACCTTTGCCGGATGCATGCCTTTCGTCAACCAAAGTTTCAATCCATTCCGAGGCTACTCTCTTGTTTGTATTATTCATTGTTTAAAGTATACGCCAAACTACCAACTTGATGCGAGATATATATTTTGCGATTGAAAAACTTGTCCCAAATAATTAGCCAGCCGTAATATGGAAATTCTAATTATAACGTCAGTCCCTCCCTACTTCGGTCAATGGAGAGGTGAGTACAGGGACAGGACTAAAACAGGAAGAGTCGAAGTTGGATTGTGTTTTACACTGAGAGAAGGGCATCAGCCTTCAGCAGATTAGCAATAAAAGAGAAAATATGTACATTTCTCCAAATTTTCCTCTGGCCATCCTCGCCCTCCTCTCAGACTTCCACAAAACAACTCTTTTTTCTGAATAAATTCAAATACTTTCCTAGTTCTGTCTGAAATCAAAATTTCACCTACGAGAAACTAAATATCGAGTGAAATTTAAATATTGTTCCTAGTTCTATTATTTTTCATTTTTATTTGAGCGACAATTGAATTTCAAAATAAATTTAAATCAAATAAACCAATTTCCAAACTTTTTCGTATATCTAAAAATTCTACTTCATTTTAGTTAAAAATAAAAAATTTAGTATCCAGGAAAAAGAATTTCAAATCGAGACAGAGTTCAAGTGAAATTAAATCAATCAAATATTTCTTTTAATTTTACCTATATATCAAAGATGATTAAATTCAATTCAACCGTTTCAAACTTCCACACCATAGAATCTCTTGAGATTTCGTTTTATTATAGGTATTTAATTTTGAAGTTTTCTAGAAATTCTTTAAAATGGATCTTAAACACTTCGAAAGTCTCACAAAATTCTTTGAAGCCGCTTGAAATTTTCTTAAAATCTCACGCTTCTTGTAATCTGTTAAAGTAGCTTAACATATTTAAAATATTTAAAAATGTCATGAAAGCCTTGGAACAATTAAAGGTCCTACTAGATATTCTAAGTCTTGTTAAAATTTTCTTGAAATCCCCTGAGATTCCTAAAAGTTCCCGAATATTCAATAAAATCCTCTGAATCCTCTCAAATTCTTTGAAAAAATCCTAAAATCCCATGAAATGTTGTTTTATTTTTTTTTATTTTGAAGTTTTCTAGAAATTCTTTAAGATGCACTCCGAAAATCCCCCAAAAAATTTTGAAGCCCCTTAAAATTTTCGTAAAATCTAGAGCTTCTTGTAATCTGTTAAAATAGCTTAAAATCTTTAAAATATTTATAAATACCATGAAAGTCATGAAATAATTGAAGGTCCTACAAAATATTCTAAATCTTCTTAAAAATTTCTTGAAATCATATATCCGTTCTATAATTAGAAACTTTAAATGTTTGAGTATATTATTTTCCTGGTTGAATTTAATGGAGTAGAAATTTCTCTATAAATATTAATTAGTTACATTTTACTGAAAATTTGTTAAATTTAACTAAACCGACTTTTTGCTTCACCAACTAGTTAAGATCAATTAACTGTTAGTTATATTTAAATAATAATTGTCAGTAGTATTTTTCGACTAATTTAGTTAGTGAAATTTGACTAACAATTAGTTCAACATTAACAAATTAAACCAATGAATGATTTTTTGCTTTTGGTCTTCAAAATTATATTCATACAATTTTATGAACCTATATGTGCTCCGTGATATGTTAGTCATAGGTATGTTAGTCAAAGTTGACTGAGCACGTCATGAAATTTCTATGAAAGTAGCTATGGTATAATGGCACAATTATCACTTTAGTACTATCGTCTACCATACGTAGTGAAGGTGATCATTACTGACGTGGTATGAGGTTTCGAAGCTTATGAATATTATTTGATTACATTAATGAATTTCGGAATCCTATAATTACAGGGAAATTCTTATTATTATTTAATTATTTTGCAATGTAAATCTTCAAAGAAATTATTTTTGAAAAATGTATAAAAGTAAAAAAGAGTCATACCAGTTTCATCGATTTTATCCCCTGATGCCCCCTTAGATGAGTGCTTCCAATCTTCATTTATATTGCGGCTTAAGGACGTCAGACTTTTCTCAATTACTCCTGAGTGAATACTTGTATGGCTACCGTAACGATGAAGATTACTCGACTCAAATCTTCCCTCTGGCTTTGAAATAGTGATTTTGGATTGATGAAGGACACCTTGCAAAGATATTAGTTCGTTTTTAACTATCGATTTTCAAATCAAGCAAACTTCAAATTAATTATTGCGCCCTGAAATTTGTAAAAACCATATTTGTTTTAAAAATTTAAAGAGTTACTTCTTTCTTTTGAAGATGAGGACCCTTCGGCAGAACTGCAGCTACCGAATTTCGGACACTCTTCGCTAACACAATTATTTTCTGAAAATGATGATTGATCGTCGCTCCCCTTCGAATAGTCTGTCTGGACGAAATCGATTTTCAGAAAATTGGTGGTATTGGAATTTTCACCGTTCCTGTACTGCTCCAAAGCCTGTCGTTCGAGCTCCTGGATAAAATTCTTTTATTAAAGTACCATCTGGAGACGAATATTTTTGAAATTAAATTAACTTCCACATAACATACTTGATACCGAAGAGCCAAGCATTCTTCTGAAGCTCTATATTGTTCCATTGCTTGACGTTCAAGGTCATCGTAAGTTTTCTCAAATGAATTTTCCTGGACCTCACAATCCGTTGACATAAACGATGGAGAATTCGTTAGAACATCTCTATAAAGTCTCTTTTTCCGACTTTTATCAACTTCAACTTCATTGACTAGAATAGCTGTTTCTGATTTATAGGAACTGTCCTGCTCAGAACTCTTCGTTTTAAAGCAGAAACATTTATTTTCCAAATTTTGGAATTCAGAAACAAAATCTCTTGAGCCTTGTTGTTCTTTTCTTTTATCGGGCCAGAGAAAATCTGAATTTGATTTCGAACTTGTAATGTTTGAATTCTGCTGAAAAACTTTGGATTGAGTCTTTCTTGTTTTGATGGCGCTTTTCGTCAAGAGTATTAGATTGTTGAAATCGACCCCTTGACTTTTCCGACGTTGTGGATACTCTTGATATAACTCTGGGGGTCTTTGATAGACGGGAATAGGTGCTGCTGTTACGTGATTCGGAGGTATAGTTTTTTCAGGTAATTGGACTGGACGTTGGAAAACAGTTGGACAAATTGGTTGAATTGAGGCACAAAATGTTTGGGGTGGTGTACAGACAGGAACTTGCAATTGAAGTGGCACGCCTACTCGGTGGAACCACTGATGAGGATGTTGGATTATGGTGTTTATTGCTGGGTGAGGCAGAATTGGTATACTGGTGCCCTGGAAAAATATATCATTTTTATTATTTGAAAAATTAGGGCTTTGGTCTTTTAAGGATGTTCACTAGTTATTTCAAGCTCAAAAATGAGCATTGTTAAAAAGTAGTTATAAAATTGAGTAAAATATTGTCATGCCTAATCGTAACTAATTTTGGAAAAGAATTGAAGGCGAACTTTTGAAAAAAAATTTTCAGGTTAAAATTGTTTATTCAACAATAATTATTTATAGTTTTATGTTTCTTCTTTCTCTTTAGGTGAAAGCGAGGGTGAAATTTGCAATTATCATTTATTCATTAGCTCATTTTATTCTTTTCAAGATTCTCTACAAATCTCGTTGGTACGTTTTTATTCACAAAATTTTATTAAGAAATTATTCAATTTTTATATTTATAAACAATAATTTTCGTAACATTTTTTTATAAAAACGTACCAAAGGTATTTATAGTAAATCTTTCAAGAAATGAAAAGAGCCTTACAACAATAGGATTGAATAAGAATTGCAACCATTTTTAATTTTTTAAATTTCAAAATTCTTCAAGGAGAACTTTCTAATTTTACAAGAACCGTATGTTAAAGTAGTGAAAGCCAAATTTTGTGGAATTTTTGCAGAAAATTAAATTGTACCAACTTTTCTTGTTAGATGTTAGCTTGACAAATATTTATTTAACTGCATAACATTTATAGACTATTATAGACTAATGAAAATTTTAAACTCATACAAATTTATCTTAAGTTAAAATTTACAATTTATGATAAGAAATAAAGAAATTATAAGTGTTATCTCCGGTAGTAATCAAACAATGTTGCAATCATAGCCTAAAATCTACATTTCAAGATCTCAAAATGTTTCGAATTTTTTCATATGGCTTGTTCAAGTTAAAAACTAAAATCTAAAAATGAAATGCTCATTTTTTTATTATGTTCATAAAGTAAAACGTAAAATGTTGCACTCCTACTTTGAAACCATTAGTTTGTTGCTACATTTTTTAATATTTGTAAGTTTTCATATTCTTTTTTCAAATTTCCAAAACTGTGAAAATTAAGAAACATGTTGAAAGTTACGGATTAAATCAATCAAAATTACTGATTTAATTAGTGAAAGTTACTGATTATGGAATTTAAAATGGCTTTGTTTATATCATTCAAAATTACTGATTTTCTCAGTGGGCGTTACTGATTTAGATCAATATGTCTTTATTGGTAGAAAATAAATCTTCTTGGTTCAAAATTCATCTTCTTGGTTTAATTCGACTGTTTTTCATTTAAAATAATAATATTTTTTGTCTAAAATATCAACTATTACATTTTTTGTTGAGAATTCATATATTTTTTATTAAAAATTGAACTAATTGGTTCAAAGTTGAACAACGTTGTTCAAAATAATTTTTTTGGGTAATGATTTATTATTTCAGTTAAAAATTCATCTGTTTGGTCGAAAATTTGACGATTTTATTCAAAATATGTTGTATTTTTTTTGTTGAAAATTGATCTTTCTCAACTCTCTAGGGTAGGTTGAAAGTTGAATTGCTTTGATAAAAATTCATTATTTTGGTTGATGATTCATCATTTAAGTTGGGTATTCGTCTGTTTGGTTGAAAAATTATTATTTTTTAGTTGAAAATTCATCTTTTTTGGTAGAAAGTTAATCTTTTTAGCAGAAAATTCATTAAAAAAATTATTAAACTACTTGGTTACAAGTTGAACTGCTTTGTTAAAAATTCATTCTTTTTGATAATGATATGTCATTTTAGTTGAAAATTCATCTGTTCCGTTGAAAATTTAACCACTTTTGTAAACGTTTTTGTTTAGTTTGAAATTCAACTTTTTTGTTTAAAAAGGAATGTTTTGGGTTGAACGTTCCCCTTGTTGGTTAAAAATTCAACTACTTGGTTGAAAGTTGAACTAGTTTGTTAAAAATTCATTTTTTTTATTAAAGATTCATAATTTAAATGGAAGGTTTATCCTTTCTGATAAAAATTTAACTATTTTGTTGAAAATGAGTTTTTTTGTTTGTTTTGAAAATTAATCTTTTTATTGAAAATTTAACTATTCCATTTTTGGTTGAAAATTGACCTTTTTTAAATGAAAATTCAACAGACTGGACAATTAAAAATGACTGATTTCATCAGTGAATCAAATTAAATGATATAAAACATCATTTTGACTGATTTGTCAATCGTCGAATCCGCATTATTTGTATCAGTCAAAATTGATTCCGAATCAGTCTGTTTTAACTGATTCAAATTTAGAGTGATAATTGATTGATAAGAGCAGAGACCTAATTTATTTTGCAGGTCATTTCGAGAATTAAAATTTTTCCTGGTGTAAATGTATTTTTACAATAAAATACAATAAATTAAAATATAGTACAATAAAATACACTGATGTCAGAATTGTAATTTTTGGTAAAGAGTTGCATGCAGTTACTTCTAAAATATTGTAAAGTAGCTCAAAGCGAAAAAGCTTTATTCTGTATTTGGCTTCTTCCCAGTTTGAAAAAGTTGTGAAGGCCATTCTGACTCGAAATCAAGGGGGAAAAAAATGTCGACTTCATCTTCAGTCCGCGCTTCGTCCTCGAAGTTTCAAGGATTTGTTCCAAAAGTGCTAAGCATTTGTACACACAGGTGGTGCACGCACTCATTTTTTCATAAGCTTGAAATAAAATATAGACGTTCTGGCGCATTTATGAATGTTTATAGTCATTCTAGCCTTCGTTGAAGTCAGATGTTGACAGAGGAATTTTTAGGCTAAATATTGCACAACGGGTAATATAAAGAATACATATAACGTGTAAAATTGTATTATTTTTGTAATATTTAGCCTAAAGAATTATGTGTCAACATCTGATTTCATCGAAGGTTAGAATATCCATAAACATGCGTGTACCACCTGTATACTGACCACATTTGGAACATCGTTTGGAACAAATCCTTGAGATTTCAAAAGCGATACACAGACTGAGGATGAAGTCGTAGAAAGTTTTTTTTTCTTTTTTTTAGAGTTGCCTAAGAACCGAACTTTTCAGAACGGAAACGTAGTGTGCGATTCCAGGGCTTTGTTTATCAATTTTAAGAAATATTTCTTTGAGAATGTTGATGTTCTTTTTTGACTTTAGCGTAAAGTAAATTAAAAACAATTAAATTGTTCCAAACGTTTCGGCACACAATGGTGACCTTCATCAATTTGCAATTCAAAGGGTTATTCTTTGGTTAATATCACAGTTGCAAAATTATATAACATTTTATTATAATTATTAAAATTATATAAAAATTTGTATGAAAGTAAATTCTTGTTCTAAAATCGTACTGCAGTAAGAATACAACATTATTATATATTTTGCGACGTACATTTGATGGAAACCTTTACACTGTGGTAAAAAATATTTAAAAAAAAACATAAAAAAAGATTGTAGATAAGAGTTTTTAAACAAAATTTATATAGCGACATAAATTTGATGAATAAATTTTTCATTTTTAAAATGAAGAAGTACTGATTTTTCTGTTATCATTAGAAATTTTTGCAAAATCACACTATAGTAAAAGTAGAAAATGATCAAAAACCTTGTTCTTAAAAAATTTCTCAAATAATATTTAATATTTATTCATCAGCGTACATTTCATGATGAGTAATTACACTGTAATTAAAAAATTTGATTTGAAAATTATTTTTAAAAATATATAATTATGTATCAAAATTTGATGTACACTGAAATTAAAAAAAAAATATATTTGTAGTCGTGTAATAAGCTTATTGATAACCTTATGATAATATTTATAATTTATTACATAGAATGATTTTGTCAAATATTGCGTTTTAGATGTCTTTAAAAAAATTTTGACATTCATTTCGAGCCAGTAACGCTCCAGTTTTTCTTTATAAATTAGAAAAACAAATAAGAATCGTAGAAAATTACAAAACCAAATATTCTTACAAAAGAACACAATAAAGTATACAATAAATACGGCAATTGTAATTTTTTGTAAAAATTTGTAATTGTAAATTTTTGTTTAAGTGATCGAATTCTAGCAAACACTTGCAGTTTCAGTAGAATTATTTTTGTACTTTTACTACGTATTACAAGGATTTAAAAAAAAGGAAAATTACTAAAATAATTCTTCCAGA
Source organism: Andricus grossulariae (assembly GCA_011634705.1). Lineage (NCBI taxonomy): Eukaryota > Metazoa > Arthropoda > Insecta > Hymenoptera > Cynipidae > Andricus > Andricus grossulariae. Next base: position 9,448 of record JAABKJ010002147.1, read on the forward strand.
AAGTACAAGTCTTTTGCGAGAATTCGGATACTTTTACAAAATGTTACTAGTAATTTCAAACTTAAAAAAATTTTCAATTTTCACATTGTTGTACTTATTTTAATTTATTGTATTTTAATGTGAAAATACAATATTAACAGGGTTTGTTTACAAGATAAATACTCAATTCACCGCTTACTTCTTAATTTAAAACTTTAAAAATAGTAAATGATTTTTTAACTAAAACTGTCATAAAATTTAAAAAACGGAGTGTTCCTAAAATATTTTGATTAATTTACATGAGTTGCTTTACAAAAAATCTCATTGTTTCTCAAAAGAAAGTTTCTAATTCTCATATTATTTTGTTTTAAAACCAAATAAAATACTTGAAATGCTGGGCCATGGGGTACAGGGGTTGCAGGCTGTCTTCGGTTGTAAGGAAACATTTCCTCTTGATAACAAGTTTCAGACGACGAGGGGAAAAATTGTAAAGGCACCCCTCTTTCACCGTATTCGTTGAATGGGGTCGCACATCTTTTTGGAAAAAATTCAGGCACTTCAGGGCTCAAAATAGGCAAAGGAGGTCCTCGAATTAGACCGATAGCCTGATTAGCAGTGGGAATATAATGTCCAACTTTGATGAAAGTTTGCTGATTCTGCCAGTTGTAAAAATGAAGTTCCTGATTATTCTGCACTTTTTGTGGTTTTTGGCTAAGTTGAAGGTGCACTAGTTCTGGGCGTTGTATCAGAGGATGCAGTTGCACCTGGTGCGGAGAATAGGGATAAGTTTCTGGAAGTGGCACCTGATTCCATAAATTGCGGACCATATCAGATGTGATGCGAAACTGTAATTCCATTTCCTCGAGGTTTTCGATAGTGTAACGAAGTGGGACAAATTTGTCGTAATCGATATTGGAAGAAGTACGATTCATCCTGTTTTCTGTATTATTTGAAATCTTGAATTAATCAGAGGGTCAAAAAGATTAGAATTGCAGATTAGTTGGATTGGCATGGGGTCGTTCAAAAAGTACGTCACGCTATTTAGAAAAACTTTTTCCACCCCTCCCCTTCTTCGTCACAGATCATCACACAAAGCTTGAACCCCCTAGGGTGAAGTCGCAATTACGCCCCCCCCCCTCAATTTAAGTCGCGAATTCTCAAGAAAATAGTTGAATTTTGAAATAAATTGAAAGTCGAAATTTCAACTCACAAAGATGCATTTTTTCAATAGGGTGGTCCAAAAATGCATTGGAAAAATTTTTTTCGACTTTTTATGCATATCGCCCGGAAATTTGTTCGAATCCGCACAAAAATAAATACATTTCTTTAAAATGATATTTAGAAATCACTTAAGCCCCATGAAGTTTAACACGTATTTCCCATAAGAAAAAAAAGACGTTTTCATACATTTTATTCAAAATCGTCCATATTAGTTGAATCGAGTTGAAACCCAAAATTTTTCTTCACAGTTAGCCATAGAATACGAATAAAATATTACTGCCTTAAATCTGGTTTATAGGGTCCCACAAAAAAATACTTTATACTACTTTATACTGCTAATTAGACATTCACATATTTTATTTAGACAATTTATTATTGCTATTAGCGATTTTCTTTTAGAATAGAGATAGAAAGTCGCGGTTTTTTCAAAATTTTTCCACTATTTGTCCAATTTTCAATTAGAGTAAGGTAAGTTAAACGTCCTAGTAATCGCGACCTTCGTCCCTTAACTTTGCATTGCCTTTTTAGTTATGAACAAATAATAAATAAGCATTAGAGAGAATCATATTGTAAACAATCTCTTTCTTTTTTGTGAATATGTTTTTTTTCTGAAATAAAAGAGATATTTGTAAAATTAATTCCTACTCCAATGATACCGCAGAGTACAGGAAACAACTATCATCAACGAGACGTGCGTCGTATTTTTTCCCTCGGGACTTTCTCACCATTGATCTTCTCCTATCTCATGGGATACCACCTTTCCGCTGAGACCCCTTTTATCCCAGGAGACCCACCCCCCTAACCCGGGACACCCCTAATTCCACGAAACACCCTCTATCCCTTGAGACCAACCCATTCTCGTTGGATCGCACCTATCGTTCAGGACCCCCCCCATATCCCACGGGACCCTACCTTTCTTTTGCAATGCTTTTATCGTTTTGCCCCACCTATACAAAACCCGTCCTGTAGAACAGAACCCCATCTATCCCTCGCGACCCTCCTTACCCCACAGGACCCACCTCACACCACCAGATCCCCTTCATCCCACGAGACGCCCCTTCCCCCCACAGAATCTGCCTTATCCCACGGGACCTCACTTATTTCATGAAACGGGACTACACCTATCCCTCGGGACCCTAACTTTTTCTCGTAATCCCTTTATCCCATGGAATTACTCTTATCTGACGGAAACACCATTTATTCCTTTGGAACCCCCTTATCACACGGCACTCCCTTTATTCCACGGATCCCACCAATCATTCAGGCCTGCCCTGCCCTAATCCCATGAAGCCCACCCCACCTATTCCTCATGAACCCCCTTATCGCACGATACCCCATCTATCCCTTGTGGCCCTTTACTTATTCCTCGGGATCCCCTTTATCCCAGGGGACCCCTCCTATCTTTCGGAACTGTCTTTAGTAGGATAGGAGGGGGGGGGGGCTGATATAAAAATATGTGCAATTCCAAATTTTTCTTTTATGCTTTGCAATAAACGTCTTGTTATAATTCAAAACAAAACTTTTACAAGTCATTTACAGACCTAGTCCTCCCACCTACTCCTAATTATTCCATTATTTGTTTTTATCTCTTGTGTAAGATAGCTTTTTCGTTTAAATTACTTTTTTATAGATTGGAAAAAGAGAAAAAATAATTCACTTGAAACAATAAAAAGTCTAATCGAAACCAAAGATTAAAAAAAGAACTTTCTAGTATTATTGTAAGAAAAGATAGTTATAAACATTAATTAATTGTTTAAATAAGCATGTTTGTTGATTTGCATTAATTATTACCTCACTAAGTGAGAAGTGGGCAAAAGATTTAAGAGTTCATAAGCAACCGCAACTTTTTAGCACTTATCTAAGAGAAGATAATCATAAATATTAATAAATTGTTTCAACAACTTTGTTTGTTAACTTGAATTATTTATTACTTTGCTAAGTAAAAAGTGGGTACAAAGTAAAAAATTTCAGAAGAAACCGCAACTATCTTGCATTAATAAAGAAGAAGATGGTTATAAACAATGATAATTTGTTTAAATCATTATTTTTGCTAAACTTAATCAATTATTAACTCACTCCAAGTGAAAAGTACACAAATAGTTCAAAATTTCAGAAAAAAACCGAAACTTTCTAGTATTATTCAAATTGAATATTATTAACAATACTAATAAATTGTTCAAACAATTCATTTTCTTAACTTTCATCAATTATTTTATTATTTACCTCACTCTAATTGGAAATTAAACAAAAAGTGGAAAATATTTGAAAAACAGCAATTTTCCAGAATTACTCAAAGAGAATATTATTAACAATAATAATAAATTGTTGAAACAATAAGGTTTTTAACATTAATTGAGTATTACCTCCCTCTAATTCAAAACTGGACAACAAGTGGAATAGTATATTGCGTGACGTGTGTTGATAATCGAAATTCGACTTGAGATGCCTGTGGAGCGGGTCGAAAAACGAGTTTTCTACCCCAGGGAAGAAAGTGACAGTTATCATCATCATTTGCATTGATCTGTCACTTTATTCCCTAGGGTAGGAAACTCGATTTACGACCCGCACAATAGGCATCGAAAGTCGAATTTTCGATTGAGGCATGATGAACCTTTTTTTAACCCTCCGTTTACAGACTTCCTTTTCCCAACTTGAGTTTACAGACAGGGTCTTTTAAGTCCGAGTCAGTTTTTGAACTGTTTCTGGTTTTCAAAACAAAACAAAAACTGATAAACTCCTGGGTTACTTCTACTACATGACCTAATTGTTGTTAGTGTTAATTGTTTAAAACTTTTTGAATAAAAATCTGTTCCCGTAGACGAGATATTCTAGTTTCTAAAATCGCGTGTGCCTTAAAAGCCCCTGTCTGTAAACGTAGCTGGAGGGTTAAAAAAACGCGATTTCTAACTCTATTCTAAGAGAAAATTAGTATAAACCATAGTAAATTATTTAAACAATTTATGAAAACATCTGATTATTAGTATAAAGTAGTATTTTATGTAAAAAAATCGTAAAAGTGCCAAAAACTCGCAAAACCCGTTTTTTCACTTATGGGATTTTTTTGGGACCCTATAAAACAAACTTATGGAGGTGATATTTGAAAATTAATATTTTATTTGTATCATATGGATACTTGTGAAGAGAAATGTTGAGTTTCAACTCGATGCAATTAATATTGACGGTTCAGAGTAAAATTTACAACAACGTCTTTTTTAGGACTTTATTTTTAGATTTATTTTTTGTCAATTTGAAAAAATTTAGGGGCGATAGGCATGACAATTCGAAAAAAAAAATTTTGGACCACCCTAATTTTCAACTAATTGGCCGAAATTTCAAAAAAAAAAAGATTAAACTTCAACTAAAAATTATATAATATTATACTTAATAATAATATTAATAATTTATATTTATTATAATATTAGTATATAAAATTGTAAAATCATAACTATACAATATACTACAAGTTGCATTTTAAAACAAATAGTGGAATCCTCGAACAAAAAAGACGAAGTGTTTATAAGACAGTTGAATTTTCAAATAAGAAGTTTTATTCCAAAAAATATGAATTTCAAATCCAGAGGAACGAATTTTCAATAAAACAGTTACATTTTCGTAACAAACTACTTTGTAGTAAAATAGTTGAATTTGAAAAAAAAATACACAAAATAGTTGAATTTTCCACCTACAAAGATGAATTTTCAACCAAAAATATAATAGTTGAATTTTCAGTTCAAAAAATTGATTTTCAACAACAACAAAAAACGAATTTTCAAGAAAAAGAGATGAATCTTTAACTAATGAAATGAATATTTTTAACAAAGTAATTCAATTTTCAACCGAATGGTTAAATTTTCAACTAAAAACTATGAATTTTCAACCAAAAATGGAATATTTAAGTTTTCTGTCAACAAATGTAATTTTTAACGAATAAAACGAATTTGCAACAACCGTAGTTCAATCTAAGTGCAATAAAGGTTATTTTAAACAAATTAGCTCAACTTTCTACCAAATCGTTAAATTTTCGACAAATATTTAAATTTTCAACCAAAAATAGATTAGTTAAATTTGTAGTTAAAATAATTAACGAAACCAAATTTTTTTTCAAATAGTTCAATCTTCAACCATTAAAATTATTTTTTAAGAAAGTACTTCGACTCTCAACCAAGTACCTGCATTTCCAACCAAAAATAAAATAGTTAAATATGCAGTTAAAATGATTAATTAAAGAAAAAACGAACTTTCAGCAAAATAGTTCAATCTTCAATCACCAAAATTATTTTTTAACAAAATACATTAAGTTTCAACAAAGTAGTTGAATAAATGAGGAATAAATTAATTTTCAGTTGAAAAAAAAAATTCAACCAAAAAATCGAATTGAAAAAAAAAGTTAAATCTTAAAACAAACAGATAAATCTTCAACTAATAAAATTAATTTTTAACAAGGTAATTCAATTTTCAACCGAATAGTTAAATTTTTAACTAAAAAAGATTAATTTTTAACCAAAAATAGAATAGTTAAATTTGAAGTTATAAAGGTTAATTAAAAAAACACGAATTTTTAACAAAATACTTCAAACTTCAACCAATAAAATGAATATTTAACCAAGTTTACGGACAAAAAAGATGACTTTTAAATAAACTATTACATAGTTGTTTCAACTAAAAACGATAAATTTTCAACAAAAAGTAGAATTATTACATTTTCAGTCATAAAAAAAAATCATTTTCAACCGAAAAAATCGAACTTGCAAAAAAATAATTCAGTCTTCAACCAAATAGTAGAATTTTTAATCAAAAGAGATGAATTGTGATTTTCTGAATCAAAAACATAATAGTAGACTGACACTTTTTAATTACAAAGAGTTAACTTTCGACGAAAAATAGTTGGATTTTCTTATTGAATTCTATTAATTCAGTTCGAATTTTAGCGGAAAACAAAAAGAAAATGAAAGTTTCTTGAAAACAGGGGAAAAAGAGGGATTCTTGAACAAAAGGGAAGAGTGTGAAGTTTGTATTTAGATACTCTACTAGTAAAAGAAAATCACTATTTTTCATTTTTTCAACCGTTTAGAAAAATTATCATTCACTTTTATATTTTGAATGTGTAATGTCACGTATATGTCACAAATTTTCAAAAAATCTGTTAATCCCCCACCCCATTCGCTGTGTGACGGAGTTTTTGAACTGCCCCTATGGGGAAAAAATTTGTATTACAGAATACAGATTTGATCAAAAAATATAATACAAATAAAAATGCAATCAATAGTTTCAGATACTTCTACATTTCTAAATATTGATTAATAAATATAGCAATATCAAAGAGGGAACAAGGGAAGTTCCAAGTTCCAGGAAAGTTGAAGAACTTTAAACAAGTTTTTAAAAGGTTGAAAAAGTTCTTACAAAACTTTACAAGAGTTGTTTTTTTGGAATGCCTTACATGAATTGAGGACGTTCATTCACATACTGATAAGTTTTAGAATACATTTTTGCAAAACTAGTTAAAATGTAGATTTAGGTTTACTCCTATATACGTAATCAAAATCGTTTTCTGGAATCACTTCTGCAAATAGAAATCTGTTTTCTGCAATCTTTTTCGGGGGGGGGGGGGGGGAAAAAATCGATATAATTATATGGAACTTATATGTATAGTAAAAGCTCACCCCTGTTCAAATTATATGGGCGTTCTGAAGAATCCCTTCCCTCGTGATTTCCAACTAGAGTAACTGGAGTCGTGATATTACTTCGCTTTAGCAAAGCCTCTTCCTTTTCCTGGACTATAATGTCGATTCCATTATTTTTCATTCTTCCGTATTGCGGTGTTCTCAAGACAAGACTTCGCAATCATAATAGATATTGAATTACGAGAGATGTACAAAATTTTCGCATATTCAGGTCGAGACGAACTTGTATTTAAAATACTCGATGGCTACTAAAAAGACTCGAGTAACTCACGCAGTGCATTTTGAAAAGCGTAACTCCTATGCTTATTAGAGTAGGCTGAAACCCCTTTTTCGAGTAGCGGATTATATAAAAATGGGTAAAAGTTGCATTTGTGCAAGAGTTGTAAGTCCTCCAAATTGTAGTTCGATCGGATAATATCTTCTGTTCTGTGTATGGATTTGAAAATTCACATTTTGGAAAATTTAAAAAAAAATTACCTGTGGGCCAAATCTTATGTTGAATTTTTTGTTATTATACCATTAAGCCATTTCCCTTTCGGGGTAAGCGTGACTTACTCGGTGAGGAAGGGAGTAATGTGGGGGAGGGTGTATAGGTTTTTAGATTGATATAGAATTCCCGTGTTATTTATTTTAATAATACGTTCGTTCCGCAACACTGCTCCCACCCAGGTTGCTGATCAAATTCTCTGGCGAACAACCTAAGTGAAGAGCCTTATGAATAACAGTATAAAATATTGGAAATTAAAAAAAAATTAGCTCAAGCTTGAGCTCAAGTTTTCTAACTAGTTAGAACTTTCTTAATATATTAAAAAAAAACAACAGTTTTTACGGTTTCACAGCCCCGGGCAGAAGCCCTTATAGTTTCGGTCGGGTGCCAGTCCGTTTATCCTTCCGTCGTACGACCCAATATGGACATAGGGACCAAAACTAGCATAGGGCCCAAATTTGACACAGGGCTCAAAATAGACATAGGGTTCAAAATTGACATAGGACCCAAAACGGACATGGGGCCCAAAATTGACTAAGGCCCAATATAGACATAGGGCCCAAAATTGACATAGGACCAAAAAGTTAAGCACCCAAGCTGAAAGTGATATTACCAAATATATCGAAAATATCGTACACATTGTGGTCGAAAACCTAATTGATTGCGAAACTCTGTGTATATGACTTTTAGTGGCGGTTTTTAGTTTCTTTATCTATGAAAAAGATTAAGAATTTTTCAATCAATTTCGTGAATCAACATTTTGAAATAAATAGAGTTATTTCATGATAAAAATAATTTCTAAATGTTTCTCAATATTATAGATAAGAGAGAAAATTGTAATTGAAAATAATTTCAAAGTATGTCCAAACAAATCTAGAAGTTTGTAAGACTTTTTTTTTAATTCTGTAGAATTTTAACATTTTTAGGAAAACTGTGTTTTTTTATCTAAAATTTCGACAAAAAATGTAGAAGATTTTAAAGCAAAATTGGAAAATTTTGCAAGATCACGAAATTTTAGAAATAATTCGTGTAAGATTAAGAAGATTTTGAAAAAAAAGCTTTTTGACCATTTTCTTTAGATTTCTAGGAAAATTTAAAATGACTTTTTATTTAGACAAATTAATTTAAGAGAAGATTTAAAAATATTTTAAAACATTTTAAAAGATTTCTAAAATTTTGAAAAATCAATTTGGAAGATTTCAAGGCATTTTTTATATATTTTTTTCTTATTTTTTGAAAAAATTCGAAAAATTCAAAGAGATATTAAGAAATTTGGTAAATTTAGAACAGATCCAACAACAATTTTTATTTCAAGATTTCAAAAAATTTCGTAAAAAATGTAAATTTGTGAAAATTTTGATAAAATTTATATTTAAAAAATTTTTGAAGAATAAGCTTTTCAAGAATTTTTAAAGGTTTTAAGAGTATCAATACATTTTCTCTATATTCTTAGGAAAATTTTAAATGATTTTTCATTTAAAAAAATTAATTTTAAGAGACTATTTCAAAAGATTTCTAAAAATGTCAAATATCAATCTGGAACATTTTCAGGTAATTTATTTAAGTTTGCAGATATTAGAAATAGTATTAGGGAACATTCGAGTCAGTTTAAAAGATATTTATCAATTTTAGAAGTTTTAAAGAGATAAAAAGTATTTAAAAACTTAAAAAGATTTCCGAAAAATAATAAAATATTTTAAAATTTCTTTCAAACTTCTAAAAGTATCTTTTAAACTGACGCGGTTTTTTTTTCTAATATTTTGTAAAATCCTGTAAAAAACAAACAAATTTCTAGATCATTTTTCGACATATTTGAAATCTTCCAATATATTTTTGAAATTTCTCAAGGATCTTAGGAAAATTATATCTATATAACTTTAAAAACAAACTTGTAATACTTATTTCCTTGTTTTTAAATCTCAGAATATAATTTTAGTTCGAATTTAAGTGTTTAAGCGCGATTTACGATGCTGCTTTTTTTAAAAAATTCAAACATTTCGTGCTTGACATTTTTGAGCTTGAATCGATAGAGCATGCCATTCTTTTGCTATCATATAAAAAAAATTCGTGGTGTGCAAGATCTAAAAAGTACACAAAAAAGCCAAATTCACCATTTTTAAACAGGAAAGTTTTTTTTCGTGACAACAAAACAATAGCATGTTTTTTCGAAGGCAAATAAAGAAAGTCCAAGCACATAGGAAAATTTTCTCACAAAATGTACAGTTAACACAATCCAAAAAACTGATTTTTTTTATAAACATTTTAAGAAAGTTCTAACTTAAGCACAAATTTTGTTTTTAAATTTCTAATTTTATATTATTATTCATTACCAAAAACTATAACTACAAAAAATTTAATTTAATTTTTTGGTTCATAGGAATTTTTTTTAAATTTTCCAAAATTTTAATTGTTGAATCCATACACCGATCTCCGATCGAACTATAATTTGCATGGCTTACTAATATTAGGCAAATACAACTTTTAGCCTCTATTACAATTTGCTACTCGAAAGAAGGTCTTTTTCTGCCTGCTCTAATGAGTCTAATGCGTTTTTATAACGCACTGCGTGCGTTACTCCGGTCTTTTTAGCAGTCGTCGTACTTTATTATTAAATATTATATTTTTGTTGGTCTCTCATTTTTCACGGAGTTATTGAAAGAGTTGTCCATAATATTTTAAAGATTTTTTGATATCTTATAAAGTATTTTAAGTATGCTCATCTCGAATTGAGGAATCATTTCTCAACCAAATTTTCTTAAAATACAAAGAGTGGTTTAATTAAAAAAATTGAAGAAATGGAACCTCCAGAGGTATGAATTTATTTTATTTGTTTAGGACACCGACTGTTCATCATGCGTGGCTGCAGGTACTCGTCGACTTAACCGGGTGAAGTACTCCTCAACTTCTTGTAGCATCCAAGGTTCTGGTACTCCAACTCTTTGAGCTGCGGCGCAATGTTCAACCCGAAAATTTTCCGCGGGTTTGTAATTTTTTTCTCGTTCTTCATCGTACTCGAAATTCCCATATAGAGCCAATCTAGATCCAGGAATAACGTCACGTACTCGTTTAATCTGAGAGTTTCCATTTTCAGAATACTGCACACTAAGCTTACAAATCTGTTAATAGAAAATATTCAATTACTGTCTTCTGGATCAAATTATCCAATTTTTATGCAATTATTTTCATCTGTTGCATGAATTAATTATTAATAAAATATTGCAAATTTTAATAATTTTGAAAATATTTTCCAGTGAGGAATTGAAAATTTGTTGACCCTCTTAATTATTTTCTACACCCAGACTTTGTGTAGGGGCAGCTGAATAATTAGGATTTACCAACTTAATTAACTCACCCCATAAAATAAATGGGAAGTCCTACCTGAACCCACAGGGATTGGTTCAGCTTTCGATATAAATCTTCTGGATCGTAGGCCCAAGCTTTATCCGCACTCAAACTGATATTTGCGAAAGCGGTGCTTAAAAGATCGTCATCATGAGACGAAACTGAAGATATCATTATCTAAACATCCTACAATATTTTTCTACGAACAACTAAGCAAGCAGAAAATTCTAGAAAGACAAAATGCACATTCTTCTTTAAATTAAATGATTAAATAAGCTATTGACTGATGTTTCTTGTATGTCTTCAATTGATTTTCAAAATTTATAAAAACTTGAAAAGACACAGCCTTCTGGACAATATTTTCCGATTGAAATGACACAAAAGCTTAAACAAATGAGGGAGAATAGCAGACTCAAAACTTAATTTGTTCATCGCCAATTTCACATTACAAGCGTTTACAATTTTTACAATAATTTGATATTAAACCCCATGGTCAGTAATGTCTTTTCGATATTTTTTGTCCGTTTTCGATATTTTTAGTAGAAATTTATCGCTTGTGAAAAAAGGTAAAAACTGAAAACATGACATATTTATATTCAATTCCGTTTTAATTATTTTATTGAGCATCCATCTGTTTTTAAGTATAATTTTATAATTCTCTCCAACATTTTTATTTGATTTGACAAGAAATCTTTTTTTCACATTTGCGAAGTTTATAATACATGAAAATCAATAAGTGGTTGTTTTATATCACCAATGTGTACATAATTTGTATCAGGGACGTTGATACTGAAAATATAATAAATCAAAGTTTTTCGCGAAAAGAAACTTTAAATAGATATTTGATAGACCCAAAATCGTTTTATTTTCGAAATTATGAAATTAAATGTTTAAAAATGTCAATCTTCACATTACACTTTAAAAACAAATCTTGATTTAAATTTGAATTTTCCGCTAAACGTGAAGCGGAGTTTGCGGAAAGCTTAAATTATCTCAACCAATGATGTCTTTCGGAATGGATGGATTCAAATTGAAGAGTGTCCAATGAAAACGCTTTCTGGCATGTGTGTCGTCTGCTAAACTTGAATGTTTCTTTTAGTAAACTCGTCTTTACAATCATGTTTTTTTCTATTATGCAATAACGATTGATATTTGATACCACTGATTTCACTGATAGTATTCATTTGATATATTGATAAACATCTTACGCACCGATTAAAATAGTTTTCTTAGCATTTGTAAAAAGTGTTTTAAAATGTGGATATTGGAATCAGGGACATTTTAAAAAAAGGAATGATATATAATTATAGGTTACTTAACCTCTTCGTTATGTTTTGAAGTTTCAGCGGTTTCAGCAGTTTCACTATATCAGTATATTTATTATTAGGTTACAAATATTCAATTAATGACGATAAACATTGAATATTTGTGAGTCGGATCGATTTTTTAGAGACAATTATGTTTGGAACACTACGTGACAAGTTTCATTCGGTTCAGGAAGGAATATCTGCAAGGTTTGTTTATGTTAAATTCATTTTTTATAAAAAAAAATACAGAGTGGCTAAACCTACACTAGCGTAAAGCAACTTTCACTTGCTTTCACAATGCTTACATGAAGTGAAAAATATTATGAAATATAATGGTGGTAGTGTTACAGTGCTGTCAAAACTATATTTTGATTTTGATTGTAGTATAAGGCTTTTTATTTTTCAAGTTTTTTTTAGTTTTGAAGTTCTCAGAAAACTAAGTAAATTCGCATTGCTTATCCTTTAAAAAAAGAGGTAACTAGACTTTCAGGATATAATAATATTATATTTATAAGTTCATAATATTTATTAATATTACATTTAATTCTTCTGTTGAAATTTAAACAATTTCGTTCAAAAGTTATCATTTTTGGGTGAAAATTCAACTGCTTTATTGAAAATTAAATTTTTGCTTGAGAATAAATCATATTTTCGTGTTGAAAAATAAACTTTTTGGCAGAAAGTTCAACAATTGGTTTTCTTTCTTAATTGAAAAACCTTTCTTGATTAAAAATTCAACACTTTTATTGAAAGTTCATATTTTTAGATTGAAGTAATAAATTTTTTTTTTGTGTCAAAAATTAACTGATTGAAAACTAATCTGTTTTGGTTGAGGATTCAACTGTTTTTTATTTAAAATTAGAGTCTCATTCGGTTAAAACATCAGCTATTACATTTTTTCCTTGAGAATTTATCTTTCTTTAGTTGAAAATTCGTTTCTTTTGATTGAACATTCGACAGCTTTGTTGACAATTAAATTATTTGGTAGAAAATTCTACAATTTCTTTTCTTTCTTGATTGAAAAAATTTCTTTTATTGAAATTTCAACACTTTTATTGAAAAAATATTTCTTTGGGTAGAAGTTTCTTTTTTTTTTTTTTGTAAAAAATGTAATTTCTTGGTTGAAAATTATTCTGTTTTTGTTGAGGATTCAACTGTTTTTGATTAAAAATTTAATTGTTGCTCCGTTGAAATATAAACTATTTCATTTTTCGTTGAGAATTCCTCTTTTTTGTTTGAACATTCGCCTGTTTGGGTTGAAAATCCAACTATTTTGGTAGAAAATTCAACTGTTTGTTTGAAAATTAACTTTTTGTTGAGAATCTAAAATTTCGTGTTGAAAAGTCAATTACTTTGTAGAAAATTCAAGAATTTGTTTTCTTTCTTGATTAATAATTCAAAACTTTGATTGAAAATTCATCTCTTTGGGTAGAAATTCCTTCTTTTTTTTTGTGAAAAATGCAGTTGTTTAGTTGAAAACGAATCTGTTTTGGTTGAGGATTCAGCTGTTTTTGATTTAAAATCAAAGTCTTGTTTGTTTCAAATATTAACTATTACATTTTTCGTTGAGAATTCATCTTTTCTTTTGTTAAAAATTCGTCTTTTTGGGTTGAAAATTCAACTATTTGGTAGAAAATTCAAGTATTTGGTTGAAAATGAACTTTTTGTTGAGAATTAAAAATTTCGTGTTGAAAGGTCAACTATTTCGTAGAAAATTTAACAATTTGTTCTCTTTCTTGATTAAGAATTCAACACTTTTATTGAAAATTCATCTCTTAGGGTAGAAATTTCATTTCTTGTGAAAAATGCAATTGTTTGGTAGAAAAATAATCTGTTTTGTTTGAGGATTCAACTGTTTTTTATTACAAATTTAAGTGTTGTGCGGTTGAAATATCAAGTGTTACATTTTTGAAAGAGTTTTAATCTTTTTTTGTTTGAAAATTCACCTTTTTTGTTTAAAAATCCAACTATTTTGGTAGAAAATTCAACTGTTTTGTTGAAAATTAACTTTTTGTGGCGAATCCATATTATCGTGCTGAAATTCAATTATTTTGTAGAAAATTCAACAATTTGTTTTCTATCTTGATTAAAAATTCAATACTTTTACTGAAAATTCATCTCTCTGGGTAGAAATTTCCAATTTTTTGTGAAAAATGCAATTATTTGTTTGAAAATTATTCTGTTTTGGTTGATGATTTAATTGTTTTTGATTTAAAATTAAAGCCTTGTTCGGTTGAAATTTCAACTATTAAATTTTTCATTGAAGGAACTTAATTTTAACAAAAATTTGACTGACAGAAAAATTTGAATTTCATAACATTTTTATAACCTTTTAAAATTACATGTCCCAACTCCTTACAGTACTCATATTTTATAGCATTACTTTATATATTTTAAAATACTTGAATCGTTATTTTGATGATTCCGAAAATTTGAAGCTAAGTAAAGTTTTTTCTTCAATTTAAGACTCAAAATTTATCGACTTAAAAATTTGAAGCCTATAGGTTTAAAAGTGGCTTGCAATTGTAACATTTCCGAACTTTAAAGTTTTCTTAAAAATTTTTAACAGTTCACTTTAATGGCTTCGAATTTTAAAGCCTTTTAATTTAATTTGTCCAAAAACGTGACATTTTTAGCAAAATAAAACTAAACATTTTCGCTAACAATTTTCTTATAACTTTTAGCGTCTAAATTTCCAAATATTAAAAAATTTTAATTATACAATTACAAAGCAGAAGCCATCCAAATTGAGCACTTTATTTCTAGGTCATCATAACACGCTTTTACTACTACAAATTATGAAATAAAAATGTACAAGCTTGAACGATTCAAATTTAACTAATGACTAATTCCTGAAATTTAAACGTTGCTTTAATTTGAAATTCTGTCATTTATAAAGTTTAATTGAAATTATTCTTGAAACATTTTCAATTTAAACTTGTTTTTAGTTATTAAGGCTTTCAATTGTTGAGACTTTTAATTCGAAATTTTCAAATTTTCAACAATTCATGTAAAGAAGCTGCGATTTTGAGTGTTCTGAATGTATAGTCGGTCAAGTATTAAAAGGCTTTCTTTTTTAACTTATAAAATTTTTAATGATTGCAATTATGTAGAACCAAATAATTTGGATTGTTGTTAGAATGACGTTATTCCAATTTTGAACTATTCTATTTTACAATTATTCATCTATGAGGGATTTTAATTTAGAATTGTACAATTTTGAACAATTTAAATTTGAAGCTTCCAGCATGTTACAGTTTTGGGAGATGAGTTCACGTTAGCGTAGGTATAGGCACCAGCCTAAAAAATATTAAAAATCCGCTAAATCTTTAAAAAATATGTATCGGTACAATTAAAATAATCCCCTAAACAATTGATGTTTTATAACTGTTTAGAATGTAAATTGAATTTTGTTTTTCAGCATTCGAGGCTTAACAATTTCGGAATCTGCAAAGTCGAAAAAACCTGTAAATATCAGAAATGTAAACTACAATGCAGGGGCAGATATTCTGCATCGATATCAATTACAATGGAATGAGTTGCATGAGTTGGCAGAAGAAAATGCAAGAAACGCACAAGATGTCGATTCTCTCGTTGCTGCGATTCACGAAAAATTAGAACACGAGTGGAAAAGCATATTCTGTCTAAATAACACATTGGCGGTTATACCAAAAGTTAATAACACGATAAAAAACCTTATGGACCAAATAGGTACGATTACATTTATTTTTGCCGTAAGTTTTAAACAAGCCTGAGATTCTAAAAAAATAAGAGGATAGGTCCAGAATTACGTGCCGTCCGATGAAGGGGGGGGGGGCATATTTTAAAAAGATTATATATATATATATATATATATTTAATACTATTACACACATATAATTCATTGTTTTAGTTTTTTTCTATTATGCCATATTTCATATAACACGCGTTCAATAAATATAGAATTGAGGAGTTAAATCATTCATGAAATATGGTGTACACCTTTAATGAAATCGTATGAAATCCATGGAAATCTTTGCAATCCTTTGAAATCTCGTTAATTCGTTTGAAAATTTGATAAATCCCTTAACAGTTTTAGAATCATGTGAAAATTCTTTGAAACCATTAAAACCCTTTAAAAACTGTGATGATCCTTGAAGTCGATTGAAATCTTCAAAATCCCATAAAAATCCCTGGCAATTCTGTGAATTCGTGGAAACTCTATATGCTCTCTCAAAATTGGTTAAAATCATTGAAATTCCATAATATATTTCGAAATCTTAAAAGATGCATTGAGATCTTGAAAATCCCTTTAAAATGCACTGCAATTTTTAAATTACTTGGAAATTCTTCCGAATCTCTTGAAGTACCTCATGATATATTAAAATTCATTAAATAAAATCTTTTAAAATACATTTAAAATCCTCGAAATTCCTCAATTCCTTAATGATATTCGGAAATTGTTTGAAATTCCATTAAATTTTTAAAATCTTACGAAATCCTCTAAAATCCGTGGATAATCTTTGGAATCTTAAAATCGCTTAAAATCATTTGAAATGTGAAGTCACTAAGGCCCATTTAAATCTATTAAAATCCCTTATAATCTTTTGAAATCATTGCTAATATTTTGAAATTTCCTGAAATCTTATAAAATCTCTTAAAATCCCTTAAAATCTTTAAAATTCCATTAAAAACTCGTGATATTTTAAAAAATTCGTTAAAATACTTCGGTATCATATAGAATCCTTTAAAATATTTTACAAATCCTGTGTCTTATTTTGAAATCTCTTAAAACTCCGTATAATCCTTTAAAAACTGTGAACAAACTCATAAAACCTCTAAAAATCGTTTAAAATCGGTGAAATTCCGTGAAATATTTTGAAATCTTATGAGATCTTAGAAATCCCTTTTAAATTCATTGAAATATTTAAAATCCGTGGGAATCTTTCCAACTTTCTTAAAATCCCTTACAATATATTGAATTCGATTAAAATTTCTCAAAATCCTTTATAATGTTTGAAAATCCGTCTCTCTAAATTTGAATCAGTTATAACAGAGATACAATTTTTACTTATTTCAATCAGTGCTGAATTAGTCAGTTTTACTGATTCATCAGCAATGAGTAACTGATTCATAGCTAGAATTCAGCCACTGACTGAAATTAGTGAAAATTGTAACTGATTCAAATTCAAAGAGTTTGAAATTCCGTCAAATATTTTGAAACAAATATTGTAATTATTTTACATACTTTTTATGTCCTCTAAAATACCTTAAAATCCCTTGAAATCTGTTGAAATACTTTCAAATCATCGGAAATGTTTCAAATCTTTTAAAATCCCTTGAAATCTCGTTTACTTTGAAAATAATTATTATATTTTTGATACATTGAGTAAAAAATATAAAATTTTACATAAACGAGGTGGGGTCATACAAATTATACGAATACAAAAAAAACGGGGGGGGGGGGGTCTAAAATTTCAAAAATCTCTTTTACTTAGGACGTTCCCTTAAGAAAGAATATAATAGGAAAATCCGTATAGGCCTGTAATGATTTTCCTATAATTTTTTTCGCGATTATAGGAAATTCATTATATAAGATCATTATATAGAAAACGATTATAGGATAATCAGTCATGGAATAAATAATACAAAAATATTGAAGGAAGTAATGTAAAATGTAAACGAACTACAAAGGAACGATTTATTTGATACCATTTGTAATCTCATATGGAAGTATGCTATACAGAAAAATAGCGATTCGGTTCAAATAAACTTTAAACAGCAAACATCCCTGAATTCTTTTGATATCTTTAAAATCGCTTGAAATTTCATTGAAATCCCTTGATATCTTTGGAAATATTTTTAAATTCATTAAAATCTTTGAAATCTGTCAAAATCCATAGAAGTCCCTTGAAATCTTTTGACCCCACTTGAATTCCTTTTAAATCGTTGAAATAGTAACCTGTAAAAATAATATAAAATACATTGAAAATAAAATAGATTAAATCCATTCCCTAAAGTTTTTCAGAAATTCCTTTGAAATATGTAAAATTCCCTAAAATCCTGGAAATACTTGGAGGTCCTATCACATACCTTAAATTTTGTGAAATTCTTTTTAATTCTTTGAAATGTTTTGAAACATTACACAATTCTTTAACATTCCTTAACAATTTTTTAATCTTTTGAAATTCTTTGAAATCTGTTAAAATAATGTAAAATCTTTAAAAACCTTTGAAAGTTTTTAAATTTCTTTCATATCCCTTGAAATCGTTGAAATCCGTAGAAATCCCTTGAAATATAATTTATTTTATTCCCTAAAAATCTCTAGAAATTTGTTTAAATCCCTTAAAATCCATTGTAATATCTTCAGTATAAATTAAACTAAACTTATTAATTAAAATTCTCTCAAAAAACTCTCCGAATCGATAAAATTTTTTGAAATATTTTAAAATTTTGTGGATTCAATAAAATCCTTCAAATTTTGTAAAATTTCTTGAAATACCTTAAAATCCCTTTAAATGTTTGAAAATCGTACAGAAATGTTTAAAATTCCTGCAGATTTTCGAAATCTCTGTTAATTGTTTAAAAGTTGTTCAAATATTTTTAAATCCTTTGAAATAATGAGAGTTCCTATAAAATCCCTTCAATCTTGTGAAATTTTTTGAAATCCCTTGAAATCTTTGAAATCGCTAGAAATCCCTTGAGATTTCATTTGGATTTATTTATTTTTCAAAGTTCTGTAGAAATACTTTAAAATCTAACATAAAATGTTTATAAATCCTAAAAAATTCTTTGAAATTTCTTGACGTTCTTGAAATATCCTAAAATTTTTTGGAATCTGTTAAAGTAGCTTAAAATCTTTAAAATCCAGTATATCCTTTGTAATAATTGAAGATTCAATATAATCCCTTAAATCTTGAAAAATTCTTTGAAATCTCTTGAAATTCTTTGGAATCTGTTGAAATAGATTAAAATCTCTAAAATCTTTTGAAATGTAGTAAATCCTTCGAAATAATTGGAGGTCCTATAAAATCTCATAAACCTTATACAATTCTTTGAAATCTCTTGAAATTCTTTGGAATCCTTTAATATATATATATATAAAAGCAGAAAAGCATATTTCTGCGGAAAGCAGACACCTTCTGAGAGATGATCACGATTTCAGGACAAGAAGGAACATTAACATGCAAGTTCCTCCTAA